>CM031611.1:79996235-80006494 GCA_018398815.1 Conus ventricosus | reverse complement strand
GTGTTGATTTTGGTCAAAACTAACATGTGATGGACGTGATTTGTATGTGAAAATGGGGGTTTTCGTGCAAAATAAGATGGGTGGTCGTGAACGAACATATTTACATTCTCTGCAATTTATAGTGAATATAAATAAATACTCGTGCAGATGATTCTTTGCTGCGGTGTATTTTACTGTTTTTCCGTAGTGCAGACTCGTTGTGAATGCTCCGTCATGTGTAACTAAAGACATTTTCCTACCCGGAAAATGTTTTAAAAGAATAATAGCATTTGTAGGGGGGGGGTTGTTTGTTTGTTGTTGTTGTTTTGTTTGTTTGTTTGTTGTTTTTTTCCCCGTAATGGTGAATGCCAATTCTCCATATTATCCATATTATATGGAATTAGGCTGTCGCCAAATTCAGCCTGAAACAGAAATTCCCTTCCAGTTCCTCTTGACAACCACACTACACAAGCTCCATTTTGACAGAAAATTTTGGGCTGCACCTTGGTCACCCAGGCAGCTGACTCTTGCAGAAGAAGAAACTTCTCGTATGCTTGTCTGATGATTTAAGGAGCTTCGTAGCTTGTACGCGTTCAGTCATGACATAGGTAATTTAAGCAGGTTCGGCCTGATGTATTTCACAGGTGTTCTAATGCTAAAAGGATACCTCTCTGTTTCTCCATAGACCAAATTGTTTGAAGCACAAAGGGAAACATTCGGAAATCTTTTCAAGCCATCTTTTCAAGCCAAACTAGTTAGTGTCTTTCTCAAGACCCCAAACTTTGGCAGTATTAATAAGAATTGGTTCAGTTTGTGTATTGAAAAAAAACTATTGTGTTGAATGTTCATGGTGGTTGTTATATCATGATGGAGTGGGTTAGAGAGAGAGAGAGAGAGAGAGAGAGAGAGAGAGAGAGAGAGAGAGAGAGAGATGGGGGGGGGGGGAGAAAGGTGGAGTGATGTAAGTTAAATGCTGCAGCAAAGTCTTCAGTGGTGTGCGACAGCAATGTGGATGAGATTAATACATACATACACACAGGAAATTTAAGTGCTTGTTGAAAGGGGAGACAGTGTCAGTCGTCTATGGCAGCCAGCTGTGGTCTGACCCTTGTAAGTTCATAAGAAAAGTTATGTGATAATCTGAACACAAAATACAATAGTATAGAGTAAATACATAGTCAACACATCACTTCATATTTGATTTGACCACTGTCATAAGTCACGGTCAGGAACAGCCGTGAATATGGAGCATGGAAGCAGGGTTTATTGGACTGAAAGGATAAAGTCTTGGAGTGCACAGCAGACTTTCCAGCAGAGGAAAACCAAACAGAAATCATCAGGAAGAGTGGCATGAGACAAGATGTATGGCGCTCCTACCAGGTTCATCAAAGCAAGTGATTCTGATGGCCTTCACTGTGATATAAGAAAACCATACAGAAATCATCAGGAAGAGTGGCATGAGACGAGATGTATGGCGCTCCTACCAGGTTCATCAAAGAAAGCGATTCTGATTGTTTTCACTGTGATATATGAAAGTAGAATGTCGTCGGGATACTTAGTTCAGAAAAGTGAAACCACGCAAACGTTAACGTTACAGAGTTAGATGCAATCAGCCTGGAGAGGAATGTATGGATGTAGTACGTTAACGTTACAGAGTCAGATGCAATCATCCAGGAGCGGAATGTATGGATGTAGTACGTTAACGTTACAGAGTCAGATGCAATCATCCTGGAGCGGAATGTATGGATGTAGTACGTTAACGTTACAGAGTTAGATGCAATCACCCTGGAGAGGAATGTATGGATGTAGTAGTTAGCGTTACAGAGTTAGATGCAATCACCCTGGGGCGGAATGTATGGATGTAGTACGTTAACGTTACATAGTTAGGAGGAACGTATGGATGTAGTACGTTTAGCGTTACAGAGTTAGATGCAATCACCCTGGAGAGGAATGTATGGATGTAGTATAGCGTGTTCCACGTGAATCAGTTGCACTTCTGTTTGCGAAGTATGGCTGTCATTACAATTTTCATAATGGCCACCAAAAATTAGTCATGGTGTTGTACCACACGTATTTAAAAGAATAAGTGTGCAATGTTAACGCCTTCTGACATGCTTTTAAACTTGCAGACTTAATTAAAATATGTAGTAAAACCAAGTAAAGAGTGAAACGCTTTGCATTTAAAAGTTTCACTAAATACATGCCCTGATATTCGTAGCGATGTGACATTGTTTGCTGCAATAAAACAAATTTCTCTAAAATACATGTGTTCGCATCTGCTATTCAGGTCTGACAAGGAAAATGTACGCGGAGTACTAGGCCTACATTTGAGTAAATTCCCTGGTTTGCATTATACACCTATGTTTTTACATCTACAAACATGGGGCAGTAGATTATGATCAATTCTGGCACTGGTTTTAGCTGAATAATTTACAGGTTTACTCACGATTTTCAGTAGTGCCTTTCAGAGTGCTGCAGGTCATAAAGAATGAAGTCTGTTAAATACATGATCACGGAAGTCTGCAAGGGAAGCACACTGCGTTTGAGCCCGCACGGAACAGATGCCGCTTGTGGGCCGGCAAACCTAAAGCAAATCTTAAATAAATGTTAGCGAACTGCCAAGAGAAACGTGGGCAAACGAGTCACAAGACAAAACACGACGCGTTTCGACCTCTTAGGTCTTTTTCAGGCAAGACACAAACAAATAACACAACGAAAATGAACGAATTTGGTACTCAGCTTCGATCTCTTCACTCTTGAGCGCAAGGTAGGCAGGCTTTGAAGAGTGAAGAGATCGAAGCTGAGTACCAAATTCGTTCTTTTTTCGTTGTGTTATTTGTTTGTGTCTTGCCTGAAGAAGACCTAAGAGGTCGAAACGCGTCGTGTTTTGTCTTGTGACTCGTTTGTCCACGTTTCTCTTGGCGGTTCGCTAACATTTATTGAAGATTTGTTTTAAATTTCCGCCTGCAGTCGTCTTACTTTGCAACTAAACCTAAGGCAGTTTCGCCACAGTAGTCAGAGTAGCAACATCTAGCAGAGAGAGTAAACGCAAAATACGGTATGATTCTCTGTGGTGCAGACAGTCCATATCCGATCGTTCTTCTTCTTCTTGTGTTTAGGCAGCCAACATCTACAGTCAGACGAATCAGCCGCACTAATTTTAATCGTTATCCACGCATGCGTTTCCCAATCAAACATTTGACCGTCTAGATCTGTTTGTTCGATGACCCCTGACCTATAAACTGAGTAAAGGAAGTACAGCCGTATTTGCTATGGAAGACAGGCCTCATCTTCTCCTGACTCTTTTTCGGAACAGATGTGTTGTCATCAGCGGCCATCAGAGGTCTACACGCTACATCAGGTGTCCAGTGGAGCCACCGTGTCTTCTGCCAGGACCCTGCGCCTGCCACCAAGCACAACCCTCCACCACAGCTACGGTCGTTGGCCATACAAACGCCACTGAGAATGTCAAAACTAAGGCGATATTACGCCGATTAAACTTGCATTTATCTGTTCATAAACACTAACACTTCTGAACATGTGCATTAAACCACCCACCCAAACCTTGCTATAATGGTCTTACACACACGCAGGTTCTAGAAAGACTTTAGCAGTATGTCCATTGCCCCCGGTTGTTGCCGATCAGAAACCCGACACCAGCACATCTTCAACTGTTGAAACTAAACCCGGAAGGAAACCATTTTGATCTTCTCGAGGAGCAGCAGACTAGTCAAAGTGCGTCTGATTTCTGTCAGACATCAAATCCAAGAAAGTATGTCGGGTGGAATTGGAGCGCACATCAAATGAAATGCTCTGCCGGTCTAACTCAGTATAAGCCTGTTACAAGACGCCGACTCGCTGTAATCTTACATATGGCTGCAGGAGGAAAGTACTTCTTGGAATTTTCCCCTCTATTCTTTAAAAAAAAAATGGACCGAAAAGTGAAAAAGGAGACAGGGAGAACCCCGAATCGATCTGCTTTAAACACACCATGGCAGATCTTCAGGGAGAACCCCGAATCGATCTGCTTTAAACACACCATGGCAGATCTTCAGGAGTTGGGGAAAGACATGCTCACATTAAGATCTGCCTGGAAAAAAAACTTCAGCAATATACTCTCCAAACGTTTGGCGTGGATGATGTTTACAGAAGCAATAGGTGTTCATCCAACAACCATTTTGCACCGATATGAGAATATAAGTGGTTTCTCGTTCTTCGTTTTCACTGTCCTAAATGTCTGTTTTTGCCTGAAGAAGACCCGAAAGGTGGAAATGCGTTGTGTTTTGTCGTGTAATCTGTTTGTCTGTATCTGTGGCGGTAACTAACCCCTTTTCTTTCTAAATTTCGACTCACAGAAAGTTGTGATATTTCTTGGTAGAGAGACAACGACAGTTCCTTTGCACAAAAAACTAGACTCCAAGAAGCCCATCTTGTGGCGTCCCATCTGTTTTGACTAAGCAGACCAGGACCAGTTCATATACGAGCAGTATAAGACAGGTACTACTCGCCTAGGGGATGAAGATCACAGAGAAATCTACACTGGATTTGGCATGGATCTTTGTCAGGCAGCATGAACCAAACAACCAAGTTATTCCATGGCGAAGTGGCTTCAGTCAGAAGGTGTCTATAGTGCAATGCCAATTCTTAAGACCCCATGTCATGGCGCTTCTATCATGTGGACTGTGGGGCAACAATGCGATGCAATGACGAAGAAGATGGACGTTCCCCATCCTCACACTAGACAACCAACTTTACTGTGGAGCAAAGATGTTACAGTGGGACAGAATGAACGACTGCATGGATTCCGTCATCATGTTGGGAGGTTTCTACCCATAGATGAACTTCTGCAAAGTGCTGGCAGACATGCGTGGATTTATCTGGCCTTGAAAACATCTGCATTGAAAGTGTCATTCGTGAGAACAAAACATCATGAAAGAAAAAACTAGATGCGAAGCATATAAACGCACTCCCAGTTTTCCAAACCGCTTATAAAATCGGCCAAGTACTTTGTGAGATAAGAAATAAAGGCAAAATAACGGTTTAACGGTTATTTTAACCGATGTACACTTTTGAAACTGGTATTTTAGTCCTCACTGGGCTAAAGCCTGGGTACATGCCAAATTGCATCCAAATCGGACAATATGTCAAGAATAACGGTTTTTAACGGTCAGATTTTGAAACACTACATGGAAGTGCCATTTGTGTGTGTGATAACCTTTCTATATACAAAATTTCATTAAAACCCACCAATTATATAAAAAAAATAACGGCAAAATAACGGTTTAACGGTTATATAACCGATATACACTTTGAAACCGGTATTTTAGTCCTCACTGGGCTAAAGCCTGTGTACGTATCAAATTTCATCCAAATCGGACAATATGTCAAGAATAACGGTTTTTAACGGTCAGATTTTGAAACACTACATAGAAGTGCCATTTGTGTATGATAGCCTAACCTTTCTATATACCAAATTTCATTAAAATCCACCTATATATAAGAAATAACGGCAGAATGGCGGTTTTTAACGGTTGTTTAATCATTTTCAGCATTACATCACTTACATATGGACAGAGGCTCCGATTTGTCACAAGATCATCCAAACCGCTTTTAAACTGGCCAAGTACTTTCCGAGATATTCTATAAAGAAGAAAAACCGTTACAGGCCGCTACAGCCGTTAGTAACGGCTATAGCGGTAAATTAAAACATCGGGCATCATCCGTGGCCCATAATGAACATACCTACACATTTTCAGAAAGATCGGCCCAGTAGTTTTGTCTGGAGCGAGTGGAACACATTTTGACCACGGACACACACATAGACAGCATTTCTTCGTTCCCATTCTAAAGTACTCCCTGTTCTATAAGAAACTGGGAGTACAAAAAGGACAGAACAATGTGATCTGCACACACAAGCTTACAGTGGAAGCCCTTTGGTCAGTTCCATGGACATGTCTTAAGAAATAGCCAAAGAAGAACAGAATGACGATTAGTGACGACTTCAAAGATGCAGCAAGGAGAGTCTTAAAGTGTTACTAAAACAAGGATAATCATTCATTGAAGAACTTGTGTCAGCGACTGAAGATATTATCAGAGTTTGAGGAACTTGAGGCATCTTGATCAGAGAATGCAGTTTCAGTCTGGACATTTATAACACATGAATCTCGTCTCTTTTCTCTTGCAGTTCACCAATGATCTTCTTCAAATCGGGATTGGGAACATTTCCTCTTATCTTTTATTGACATGTTGTCTTGGTTCGGTGCATTCGACCATTTCCATTACATGACCTGGGGGAGCCGGTGTTTTTTTTTTTTTTTTTTTTTTTTTTTTTTCCAGACAGGTTCTGAGGTGCATTAAGGATTCGTACTGCATTGAGGCTGTCACCAAAAAAAAAAGACCAGGCAGCTGGTCAATCAAATACCAGATAACCAGGCTACTGACAGGAATACGACAGGAAAGGTTGCTGGGAGGGGGTGGGGAGGGGGCGGGAGCGGGGGAGGAAGCTAGCAATAATTATCAGGAATTACACTGCTTGAAACAGGTGACGTATCACATTCAATTAACGGGTGCAACTAGAAATGGACACCAGACCAATGTTCAGACTCACTGCTGGCAACGAGGAAGAAGATCGTGAGTCACCACAGACAGTAGGCCTACTTCTCTGGGTCCCACTCGCACCTTCGGGTGTGTCTTTGCCTTGTCATGAATCACCACGGAAGGACTCTGGAGTGAAGAGGCTGAAAATGGCCAAGATGGCGTTCAAATGTGGATCATGTTTCAGAACTTCAAGCTCTTCACTTGCACAATGCAAGAATCACAATACATTCAATGAGTGACGCTGCAAGCAGTCTTGCAGCAAGAGATGTGCTCACGGAAAAACAAACGGAAACAGTTCATCTCTGATTTTGTTCAGTCTGATTTTGGTCAGAATAGGTGAAGATCGACTTCCAGTTCCATGAATGACAGCATCAAAACAAGAAAGCTTCACAAATTTGAAAGCATGTTCTCAGAAGTACAGATCAACTTTTGGAAAGAGAAAGCCGATGCCTTTCAAGCTGGCAGAGAAATCTAGAGGCGTGTTATAACGGCAAGGAAAGTAGCAAAAGACATTGATGTCGATACAATGCTACAGCAAGAGCTTCGTCCGATGCCTTTTTTTTTTTCCAAGCATTAGCACAAAGCTGAACTGGGCGAAATCCTCCGGCAAGGCCTCCAACAAGATGCTGCTCCACCTGCCCGCCCGCCCCATCGACAATAAGATAGCCACGGTCCAAGCAACTGGGACTTGGGCAATTAGTGGCGAGCACGTTTAGGCAAGATGAAAAGCAAACCAGACTGGCAGATTTTCTGTGTACAGAACTACCAAACACATTCCACAAGGGAGGCAGATAACAAATTCTAGCTAGATCCTGCGAAGTCCGGACATCATCAGGGAGAAATGTCTCACAGTTCGTTTCGGCTGAACATGAGGAGGCTGATAACAAAATGCATCGACACATTAAAATGCAGGCGACACCCATTGACTGTCACCAGTCATCGACTGTGACACAGATGTCCTACTTCTCACATATCAGCGACAGCCTGCTCTCTTGTTACAGATGCAGACAGTAATGTTGAAAAGATGCATTTGTTCTTATCCATCTCATCAGAATAACTGATTCACACAGGAAATCTCACCCTGGCATACCTGTGTGTGTGTGTGTGTGTGTGTGTGTGTGTGTGTGTGTGCGCGCGCCTGCATGTGTGTCTGTGTGTGTGTGTAACATACTGCACTAACCTAAAAGGTAGGTTAACCGGCTGGTCAACCACCTGGAAAGTGGGCCCCATTTTCGTTCGTTGTTTTTTCCTTGGAGATCCAGTTTGTTGTCGAATAGATCCTGGTATATCATATTGTCTGAAATAGTTTCTATAATAATTCAGATTTCCTAAATAACTCATTATGAAATTAGACATCAACATTTCACATGTTGATTTTTAAAAAACCAATTTCTAAAATGTATTAAGAAAAAATAAGAAAGAAATGAAAAGAAAAAAAAAGCCTGCCATAGAATATATCAATTTCAGTAAATGAGAGCATTTAATAAGCAAAATGTTCTCAAAAATGCATTTGAAAATTCAATAAAAACTTGGTGAGTGTGTGTGTAAAACATGTACGTGTATTTCTGTGTGTATGCATGTAAGTGCGCTTGTGTGTGTGTGTTCGCTTCCTTTCTTTTCTAAATCATTGCCTAAGCTGTGAGATTTTAAACTCGCCAGCTTGCACTGATGACAGAGTTTTCTGATTTAATTGACCAAAACTTGTTTTCACTCATCATTAATTGTGATTCCAAATGATCCTAAACACTGACCAGTACTTCCAATACTGACATGCATGTAAATGCTTAAAGACGATGCTTTCTAAATGACTGAGCCTAAAACGAACAGTTAACGGTTTGTTTTCTAACAGTGTAGTGATGTTTTGGATTCAAACCATTACAGTACTAAACTTACAATATGTCATTAAAAAAATACACACATACGAAGATGTAAAGGTTTTTGCTGCTCTCTGTCTGCACACAGCTCAAATCCAAATGCACACACACACACACACACACACACACACACACACACACACACACACACACAAGACAATTAACACACAAACAAAACAAGCTCAGCCTGTAATGTTTTCAAACATGCACACTCCCTCAGCAAAGTGAGACAGACAGAATAAAAGACAGACAGAATAAAAGACAGACAACATCCTGACACAGGTTTGCAGATATAAATGCTGACAAAATTAAACAATTACAGACAAACAAACAAAGAAATGAACACACACAAAGTGTGCATACATCAAAACATATCAACTCAGTTTCATTTACAAAGAGGTCATATTTATTTGACAAATGCCCTGTAAAATCATGCAAGAAAATAACATACGTGACTTCATTCCATGGCCTTTAAGTATGAAGCACAGATCTTGGAAATCAAGGAAATTTTTGCACGCGCGCACACACACACACACACACACCACACACACTCACACAGACACACACACACACAGAGACACACAGAGACACAGACACACACACACCTGTTACAACTCACACTTTAGTTTACAAACATTCCATCATCAGAGACATCATGACATAAAATAAATGCTGGATTTTCTCATGAATTATGAAGCTTTTATTGTTTGTATAAACTGTACAGACATGTGACCTAAAATTTACAAAGGTTTATTTATCTAAAACACCATAAAAAAAAGAGCAACTTCATAAAGTATTTCATTCACACTAATGCACACACATAGAGAAGACTAAAAGGAAAACAAAAATATACATAATAAACGACCAACACAAAACAAAACAATGCTAAACAAAAGGAGAGAGGGAATGCACAAGTTAAAGAAGCAGAAAATAAGAAATCAAGAGGTAGATAGCACGCAGCTGCAAACTAGAACAGGTCAGATAATTCCAGTCAACGGAACATGGGTTTTCACGTGGTTACACATCTGCCTGTATGTGTTTATCATTGCATGCGAGGGTGTGTATGTTTTTGTGTTTTTCACCGAGCTCTCTATCACTGAATCCCTGAAGAATGTTACATGTGCGCGAGTGTTAGTCTTTGCAATGAGATGGTAAACAAGTTCCAGAATGTTGCTTGCAGTTAGTACGCACCGAAGAACCCATGACGACAACAAAAACAAACTTATTCCAGGCAAATATCTGATGGAAAATCTGCTTTTACAGATGTCCATGGCAAATTTCTGATGGTAAAATCTGCTTTCATAGATGTCCATGGCAAATATCTGATGGAAAATCTGCTTTTATAGATGTCCATGGAAAATTTCTGATGGAAAATCTGCTTTCACAAACCAACAATTTGTACCCATAAAGGGAGGGCGACAGGTGGGCGGGCGGGAGAAGGAGGGGGAGTACGGAGATGCTGTACAAAAATGACCAATTTTATCAAGACCGTCAACCAACTAGAGTCAAAATCCAGGTACCAGGAAATTTAGGAGGTGGGCTGGACTGAAGAGGGGGCAGTTTGGCTTTTGACTGAAAACATTCAAATACCTTCGTTTTTCAATTGAGAAACGAAGTGTATAGAATGAAAATGCATTTTCCATACATGTAATTGCCAATACCCACATATCATTGGCCTTTGCTCTGCAATACTCTAGTATCACTATTAAAAGAAAGCGACGCTCTAAACCCTCTATTTTTGAACAAAAGTTTGAAATTCTGGATCAGTTCACAAAAGTTAGGATTCCAGGCATAACGTCTAAATAAGAG
>CM031611.1:79966235-79991235 GCA_018398815.1 Conus ventricosus | reverse complement strand
TACACCATATAACAGGTCGGCTCTGAGTCAGTGAAGGGTCAGTCCAGGGAAGCATGTCACTACTGTAGTCCCTCCTGGCAGCTGTGAAACAAAGACTCAAGGAACAGAGATTTTCATCAAAAGGTAGCAATAGCATTTTGAAAGATCTTTTCACTATTCCCTCCTCTTAAAGGGGTTATAGTTTAAACATCTCTCTTCAGGAAACCCACAACTTCTTCACCGTAAAATAATCAGAAAGCTGACTGTGACAGCCTTACAGAAGAATGACAGCCTTACAGAAGAATATGGCCATCAGCTGACCTCTTACTGTAATGCGAGTCAGTCTTATCAAGCTGTCCATCCACCCATCTGACTAGTACTGACCATCAGAATGTGACTAATGTCTGTAAACAAAGGATACTGAACACAAATAGGGTAGTGTGTTGTTTCACAATTTCTACTGATTGAGAGATCAGTACATGCTGCACACTACACGGCAACACACTATGTAAAGTATTTCTCAACTCCAACTTCACATATTCAGGAAACACTGAAATGACATGACACGGCAACACACTATGTAAAGTATTTCTCATCTCCAACTTCACATATTCAGGAAACACTGAAATGACATGACACGGCAACACACTATGTAAAGTATTTCTCAACTCCAACTTCACATATTCAGGAAACACTGAAATGACATGACACGGCAACACACTATGTAAAGTATTTCTCAACTCCAACTTCACATATTCAGGAAACACTGAAATGACATGACACGGCAACACACTATGTAAAGTATTTCTCATCTCCAACTTCACATATTCAGGAAACACTGAAATGACATGACACGGCAACACACTATGTAAAGTATTTCTCAACTCCAACTTCACATATTCAGGAAACACTGAAATGACATGACACGGCAACACACTATGTAAAGTATTTCTCAACTCCAACTTCACATATTCAGGAAACACTGAAATGACATGACACGGCAACACACTATGTAAAGTATTTCTCAACTCCAACTTCACATATTCAGGAAACACTGAAATGACATGACACGGCAACACACTATGTAAAGTATTTCTCATCTCCAACTTCACATATTCAGGAAACACTGAAATGACATGACACGGCAACACACTATGTAAAGTATTTCTCAACTCCAACTTCACATATTCAGGAAACACTGAAATGACATGACACGGCAACACACTATGTAAAGTATTTCTCATCTCCAACTTCACATATTCAGGAAACACTGAAATGACATGACACGGCAACACACTATGTAAAGTATTTCTCATCTCCAACTTCACATATTCAGGAAACACTGAAATGACATGACACGGCAACACACTAGTAAAGTATTTCTCATCTCCAACTTCACATATTCAGGAAACACTGAAATGACATGAGGGGAGAGGAGGAGCAGGAAGGGGGGGGACGGGGTAGGGGAGAATTGGCGCAAACATAAAAGCTGCCTTATCTTGCGCAGGTTTAATGCAAATGGAAATTTTGTTTCAATGGAACTTGCAGAAACCAGATGATGTAGATGATGGTGGTGATGGTGGTAGCAGTAATGGCGTTGGCAGCAGTGCTCACAAAATATATCTCGCCAGGAATATCAGACAAACATTATTTCATTGCGCTCAACGTACTGAAATGAAATTCATCTGGACACTGTGATGCAAGCGTGATTTGTTCTCATTGATGCAAGTCAAAATCGCTGGCTCTGAACTCTACAACAGCTCACAAAAAGTGTTGAGGGTCAAAAAATGTGAATGAGATTTTCTGTTCAAAAGATTCCAGAAACATTAAATATTTACCAATGACTGGCAGATAGTTGTTGCTCTTTGGCAGTCCTATCTGTAAGAGCAAAAACTCAATTTCTAATCAATCCCTCTGCTGTTGAAAACATCTCATAGTAAACGAAAAACAGAACGATCAGCATGTTGTCAAGACAAACCGACCAGTAAGCCATGTTTTTTCTACAATTCTGCATTCAAAGAGTCCCCTGATAAAAGGACAGGCCTGCACTGCGCCCCCCACATGAACATCCACATGGGGCATCCACCAATCAACCGCTCTCTCGCTCTCTTCTCAGACAAATTCAACATAAATGCCCGTCGACCACATCAATCAACTGTAGACTTGGCTCAGCCAAAAAAAAAAGAAAAAGAAAACTGTTAGAACTGCCCCTTTTCATGTCCAGGCTTTCAAAGGACCATGATCCACACAACCATTGGATTGTGGCCGAGGACTGACCATGGCTGACAGGTGGGGGTACTCCATCACCAACCGGATCTAAGTGTGTTGCTGCTAGGCCTCACTGACCACGTATAATTGAACAGCATCTGATTACAGAGTGTTCTGTAACACTTCCACCTTCAGTGCTTTCCGTTATGTATTGGCACCTGAAGATATCAAAGCAGGTACATACACAATTCGCAGCTAGACATGCAGATTCATGCAAACACGCAATCTCGTATTCACCCGCATCGACCCTCAACACCTTCCTGTTATTTTAGTTTACTCCTTTAAGCCAGTGACTTCAGCTCCAGTTTGAGAAATCAGGCCAAATTAAACCAAATCTAAGGCAACCTGAACAACATATCATTTTAAAGTACAGTGTGGCTTAGATTACCTGGATCATGAAATCGGCATATTAAACTACAGTATTATGCTTTTTGACACAGGTGAGCAATGCTGACTTTTAACATTACGGTAACCTTTGGCATACAATCATGAGAAAAACAAATTCAATATATTTCGCACACACACACACACATTCTTGACAAAGCAGCTATGCTATACATCAAAGGTATTAGAGGTTTAACATAAAGAAAAACAAACACAAAGGCAGCTAGGACACCTCTGCCTCAATCAAACACAACAAAGCCAGCGAAAGAAGTGACATGACATGGTCAACAGTAATACTAAATTCATGCAACTGCCAGGACAAAATGAATGAGGCTATAATGCCCACATGCTGACAGGGCCAGAAACACAGGTAACTGCTTTAGAACTGGCCTTGGTTGTCCACTAACGTTCTCTTGATCCGAGCATCCTGGGTTCAATCCCAGACAGAGACAGCCAGGTCAGAGATTCTTCTTTGCAGCGTGCAAACTAAAACCTCCTCCAATGCATTCATACGAATCTTTAAACCCGGGTCCTGAATAGGGACGCATGCAATATATTAACCAAAAAAATTCACACATGTTAAATTCAATTCTAACCTAAGTAAAAGAGAAGGCCATCATGTCTTGAGTGGACTGGATTACCAAAGAAAAACGGACCCATTAAAAGAAAACAAACATGAAAAGAACATACGCACTGGTGTACTGTTTACACATCATCGTTGAATTACTTTCAAAGTGGATGTGACTGCAGGCAGAAATTGAAATAAAAATTTCAAAGATAAATTATAATAATTCTGCCTAACAAAAGGAACAAACAAAGAACAAGGGGGGGGGGGGGGGGGGGGAGGGTGGCCTCAGAACTCAAAAAGCAAATGTATTATTCATTACAAACAGCGGTTGTCTTGTACTTTGTTTGTCCCTTTTGTTGGGCAGAACTGTTATAATTTATCTTTAAAATCATCTCTGAAGATGAATTAATGTGGCTACCTTTACGGCAGGATTAAAAATGATCACCGAGGCAAAAAAATCTTCCAAACTGTGAACCTCAGAGTCGCAACTGATGAATGAGGAAAAGACTGGCCATTTTTATTAAAAAAACTTATCAGTGGTGATTGGGGAGGTGGCTGGTGTGGGGAAAGGGAGGGAGGAGCCTCAGAACTCAGACAGGAACCAAATTATTCATTTCCAACAGCAGCTGGCATAACATTTTCTTATGCCTCTCTGAAAGACAATCAAGCCCAACACTTTTTAACTAAAATCGTGAAAATCAGGGCGTGGGGGGTGTCCCAACAAATTCAGGACTTCAGGAATGATTTTTTTTTAATCAGGAAATTCCTGAATATTTCACAAGGCTGTCCAGTATAATACATATTTTTTCCTCTCACCTAATTAACATATTTCTGACCTGGCTATCTCACCTAATTAACATAGTTTTCTTTGGCACATATATACCTATTTTACAACATCACTCATGATTAGTGGTATGATTTTAATTTCAACGACTGTTTAAAACATAGGAAATAAAAGTCCTTGTATTTACATGGAAACATGTCGTCATATATATATATATATATATATATATATATATATATATATATACACACACACACACACACACACACACACACACACACACACAAGCATGCAAACTAAACACCCACACAAACTCACACCCACACCCACACCCATGGAGTAAACAGTAGCACCAATCTTTTACACGAACTTAACTGCTTCTTTGGAAAAGCTGGGAAGAAGGAGAACACAATTCCAGATTTAATTTAATAAAACAGAAAACATGAAATATAAAAAAATATCTCAAACCGTTTCAGGGAATGGACAAATAGGCGCCAGTTTGTCTCTAGGTGAACCTTTTACGTATACTGGCTCTTGAGCTTCTCCAGCATGTTTGTATCCCTGATCTCCATGCATGTGGAAGTGTGCGAGAGTGAGCATGGGTGCTTGGATGTGATACATGTATGGTGGTAAGTGTGAATGATGTGTTTCGTTTAATGTCCGTCTCAGGTTCTATGTCTTCTCAGCGCAAGTGATATCAAATGATAATGTATGGTTGGTGTATGCATATACATGTGTGTGCATGTGTGTGTGTGCATGCCTGTGCGTGTGTGTGTGCATGCATGTGTGTATGTGTGTGTGAATCTGTGTGCGTGGTGTGGTGAGGTGTGTGTATGTGTGTGTGCATGCCTGTATGTGTTGCGTGATTGTATGCGTCTTTGTGTCTATCTGAGACTGTAACTCTATATGTATATGTATGTATGTGTGTGTACGAGTGTGTGTGTGCAGGCAACCAATCATTCAAACAAGCAGGGATTATCAAAGCAAAAATGAAGTTTCTCCACATCTGACAAAACCATATTGCAGTTCTTCCCATGTGGCTAATTGTCACTCCAAACCATCCCAACAATTCACCTGTAGCCTGTTAGAGTCACTTTCACACAAAATTGTTTCCAATGCACGTCAAGAAAGCACATGACCATTCAAAAGTCCACATAATTTTCCTGAAGCTTCTGCATTCTCTGTCGACTCAGCAGCTGCTTCTGGTATGCCCTGGCCTGATGCCCCAAGTCCTTCAGCCGAGTGGCAATCTGCAAAAGAAAGAACAAAAAGTCATGAACTCATACGGCCATCTATAACAGAAAGAACAAACAGTCATTAAGTCATACGGCAATCTATCACAGAAAGAACAAAAAGTCATGAACTCACATGACCGTCTATAACAGAAAGAACAAACAGTCATTAAGTCATACGGCAATCTATCACAGAAAGAACAAAAAGTCATGAACTCAAATGACCGTCTATAACAGAAAGAACAAACAGTCATTAAGTCATACGGCAATCTATCACAGGAAGAACAAAATGTCATGGGGCAATCTATAACAGAAAGAATCTTTAACAGAAAGATCAAAAGTCATGAAGTCATGTGGCAATCTATAATAGAAAGATCAAAAAGTCATGTGGCAATCTATAACAGAAAGAACAAAAAGTCATGAAGTCATGTGGCAATCTATAACAGAAAGTCATGAAGTCATGTGGCAATCTATAAAAAAAAGTCATGAAGTCACGTGGCAATCTATAACAGAAAGAACAAAAAGTCATTAAGTCATGTGGCAATCTATAACAGAAAGTCATGAAGTCATGTGGCAATCTATAAAACAAAGTCATGTGGCAATCTATAACAGAAAGAACAAAAAGTCATTAAGTCATGTGGCAATCTATAACAGAAAGAACAAAAAGTCATTAAGTCATACAGCAATCTATCACAGAAAGAACAAAAAGTCATTAAGTCATGTGGCAATCTGTAACAGAAAGAACAAAAAGTCATTACGTCATGTGGCAATCTGTAACAGAAAGAACAAAAAATCATTACGTCATGTGGCAATCTATAACAGAAAAAACAAAAAATCATTACGTCATGTGGCAATCTATAACAGAAAGAACAAAAAACCATTACATCATGTGGCAATCTATAACAAAAAGAACAAAAAGTCATTACGTCATGTGGCAATCTATAACAGAAAGAACAAAAAGTCATGAAGTCATGTGGCAATCTATACCAGAAAGAACAAAAAATCATTTCGTCATGTGGCAATCTATAACAGAAAGAACAAAAAGTCATTACGTCATGTGGCAATCTATAACAGAAAGAACAAAAAGTCATTACGTCATGTGGCAATCTATACCAGAAAGAACAAAAAGTCATTACGTCATGTGGCAATCTATAACAAAAAGTCATTACGTCATGTGGCAATCTATAACAGAAAGAACAAAAAGTCATTAAGTCATACGACAATCTATAACAAAGAACAAAAAGTCATTAACCCTCTTGTATTCATAACGGGCGCAGACGGGAGCGCTGAGACAGCGCGCTAGATTTCGTAACGGGCGCAGACGGGAGCTGCCCGCCGCCTGTGTATGGTACTTTTCCATCACGTGCTGACTCCGTGAAAATACTCGGAGAGCCACTAAAAGTTGTTGGGGATTTCCCACTATAGCCCAGTAATCTGGCAGCACTATTTTGGATGCTGGCACCACTTCCATTCACTAAGAAAGAGGAGAAACTGCAAGCGAAGAGTTGTGCGTGAGACTGACCGATTTTCACAATGGCGTCGTCTGCTAACAACAGCGAGTTTGATGATATTCCTGAGTATTCAGCGGAGGAGTGGGATCAAATTATGCAAGAAGTAGAGAAGTATGAAAATGGAGAGTTAGGAGAAGAGAATTATGTTGAAATCGGTACAAATGAAGGAGAGGAAAATGGTGAAAGCGACCCTCAGTACAACGTGCTATTCGCCGTTCTGCAAAACAATGGCGACCGGCTACACATCCTGCCCATGTGGTCGCATTCCAACAGCCGACAGGCCAAGCGCACTCACTGCCGAACACTGCTACCGCACTAGATTATTTCTTTTTTCTACCTCTCACATTTTTCCAACTAGTAGCAGAAGAAACTAACAGATACGCTCAACAAAGACAAGCAGCTAAGGGCACACCTGACCCCCTCTGGTTCGACACAACACCTGACGAAATGCGGGGCTGTCTCTGTACTGATTATTCCGTATGACAACTAAGGGATGACGCGTAGAAACGTCATATATGTGTTCTTTCTGCCAGGTGCCTCTGTACTTTCACAAGAATGACTGTTTCCATGACTACCATGCGCAGAAAGTGGCTCAACAGTAGGGCAGTTTGCTAGTCTCTCTGTGTGTACGTGTATATATGCTTACCTGTAGTTTATGGTGACAGTGCTTTGATGACACTTGGCAGTGACACTCTACTCAATTTCTTCACAGCTATACATTGTGTAAATACATATGGACATGTATACGGCGCTTAGAACAGTGACAGAAAAACAATGAGGAACTGTGCTTGAATCTACAGTAACTGTTCAGTAGTGACACTTGACACTAGTTGTGTGTGACATTCTGTGGATTACCTGTGGGGACTGAACAGGCGGACAGAAGACAGATCATCTCACTTAGGCCGCAGCTTTCATTTTACAACACTAACATGGGATAACTGCATGTTGGTGTGCTGTATTAGAATTGTCACCATCGCATGTGACACATTAGGTGACATTTTGGTGACAGTGACACGACCTTTCACCTCGAGACACACAAAATCTTGCTCACAGTATAGAACAAAGCCTTGTGATCATACATGCGGAATTTCGTAGCTCTAGCGGTTTATTCTTGGTTGTGGTGAAGCATGAACCATACATACCCATTTTAAGGCTAAATTCACCAAAAAAAATCTGAAAACTAGGGGGAATTTGGCCTCAGAGAATCTGAATACAAGAGGGTTAAGTCATGTGGCAATCTATAACAGAAAGAACAAAAAGTCATTACGTCATGTGGCAATCTATAACAGAAAGAACAAAAAATCATTACGTCATGTGGCAATCTATAACAGAAAGAACAAAAAGTCATTAAATCATGTGGCAATCTATAACAGAAAGAACAAAAAGTCATTAAATCATGTGGCAATCTATAACAGAAAGAACAAAAAATCATTACGTCATGTGGCAATCTATAACAGAAAGAACAAAAAGTCATTACGTCATGTGGCAATCTATAACAGAAAGAACAAAAAGTCATTACGTCATGTGGCAATCTATAACAGAAAGAACAAAAAGTCATTACGTCATGTGGCAATCTATAACAGAAAGAACAAAAAGTCATTAAATCATGTGGCAATCTATAACAGAAAGAACAAAAAGTCATTATGTCATGTGGCAATCTATAACAGAAAGAACAAAAAGTCATGAATCATGTAACAAAGTACAGCAGACAGAACAATCAATCATGAAGTAATGAAACAAGGAAAAAGTAATGAAACAAGGAAAAAGTAATGAAACAAGGAAAAAGTAATGAAACAAAGAAAAAGTAATGAAACAAGGAAAAAGTAATGAAACAAGGAAAAACCAAACACTTCATTCACGACACATCAATCAAAAATCAAATGAAAATGCGAGTGTTCGGAATCTTTTCTTTTTCTGGCACGTCATAGCCTAATTTTTCAATTGTAATACCAAAAAACAGATAACACAATATTGAAACATTACCAAAATGACAGAAAATGAGAGTGACCACAAACCAAACATGCAGAGAAAAGTGGGAACTGCAAGTGAAGCGATAAAAGCTGATGTGGTTTGCCAAGATCAGGAGACAAAACACACTGTGCAGGACAATCCTGCAGGGTAGCCGTTTGTGCAACGAGCCAAGAAGGCGACAGCAAAGAGCTGGACTTGCTCTCCAGGGACAGAGATCGGCATCCTGGACTTGTGGTCCAGCATCGCAGGCTGGCAGGCGGGTAGCTTGCGGCATCAGTGAAACCCTGCCTTGACGAGAGCCTGCACTTATGGCAGGCTGTCTTCAGGGACCTACCTGTTTGAAGGTGGGTCTGTGGGTGGGCTCCTGGTCCCAGCAGAACTTCATCAGTTCCTTGTACTGAGGCATCACATCAGCAGAAGGGGGGGTCTCCGGCCTGCCCCCGTTCTTCACAATCTTCAGAACCTGGTCAACACATAGGTCAAAGTTCACATGTCTGCGTTCTTCACTATCTTCAATACCTGGTCAACAGACATCAAAGTTAGATGACCCATTCCTAACAATCTTCAACACCTGGTCAACAGACATCAAAGTTAGATGACCCATTCCTAACAATCTTCAACACCTGGTCAGCAGACATCAAAGTTAGATGACCCATTCCTAACAATCTTCAACACCTGGTCAGCAGACATCAAAGTTAGATGACCCATTCCTAACAATCTTCAACACCTGGTCAACAGACATCAAACTTAGATGACCCATTCCTAACAATCTTCAATACCTGGTCAACAAAGTTAGATGACCCATTCCTAACAATCTTCAACACCTGGTCAACAGACATCAAAGTTAGATGACCCATTCCTAACAATCTTCAATACCTGGTCAGCAGACATCAAAGTTAGATGACCCATTCCTAGCAATCTTCAACACCTGGTCAACAGACATCAAAGTTAGATGACCCATTCCTAACAATCTTCAACACCTGGTCAACAGACACCAAAGTTAAATGACCCATTCCTAACAATCTTCAACACCTGGTCAACAGACATCAAAGTTAGATGACCCATTCCTAACAATCTTCAACACCTGGTCAACAAAGTTAGATGACCCATTCCTAACAATTTTCAACACCTGGTCAACAGACAACAAAGTTAGATGACCAATTCCTAACAATCTTCAATACCTGGTCAGCAGACATCAAAGTTAGATGACCCATTCCTAACAATCTTCAACACCTGGTCAACAGACATGAAAGTTAGATGTCCCATTCCTAACAATCTTCAACACCTGGTCAACAGACATCAAAGTTAGATGACCCATTCCTAACAATCTTCAATACCTGGTCAACAAAGTTAGATGACCCATTCCTAACAATCTTCAACACCTGGTCAACAGACATCAAAGTTAGATGACCCATTCCTAACAATCTTCAATACCTGGTCAACAAAGTTAGATGACCCATTTCTAACAATCTTCAACACCTGGTCAACAGACATCAAAGTTATATGACCCATTCCTAACAATCTTCAACACCTGGTCAACAGACATCAAAGTTAAATGACCCATTCCTAACAATCTTCAACACCTGGTCAACAGACATCAAAGTTAGATGACCCATTCCTAACAATCTTCAACACCTGGTCAACAGACATCAAAGTTAGATGACCCATTCCTAACAATCTTCAACACCTGGTCAATGAACAGGTCAGGGTTTAGAAGCCTCTGTCCTCATAATTTTCAGTATTTGCTCAGCATCAAGGTCAAGGTCTAGAGGCCCCCTAACTCTCCACAATCTTCAGTACCTGGTCAGCACACAGGTCAAGGTTTGAATAGCCCCAGTCTTCACAATCTTATAGACCTTGTCAACATTCAGGTCAGGTTAAATGCCCCCCAATTCTTCACAAACCTCTGTACCTGGTCAACAGAGTAGTCAAAGTTCTGATGCATCTTTTTTTCACAATCATCAATACCTAGTTAAAGTTTCAGAGGCCTCCAACTTACAACTAATCTTCAGTAAACCCGGTCAACATACAATCATGGAATTAGAAGTCTTCGATCATCAAAATTCCAACACAACCATGGCCCCCTACCCATCAATTTAATTGGCAGGGGGTCTAATCCTCATCAGGATCATCTGATTCACCCGAGTCAGCTTCAGGTTGATCAACATCACTATCTACATTTCCCACGTTTTATCGGAGCTGTTGGTGCCATAGTGCAGCAAATCAAAATGGTAACCTCCCTTTTCTGCTTACTATCAACTGGCAGCTATGCCGATATCCTCTACATCTTTTCCTTTTACAAAATGCAAAAGAAATACATTAAAACACAAGTCAAAACTAGCTGAGAATTCACTTCAGACACCCTACATGGAAGATGCCTCTTGTAAGGAGTGAAAATAATCATATGAACAGTCAGACTATTAACCCCTTGACTGCCCTGGCACGAACGGCGTTCAAGATGGTTTCGGGAAAGCTGTGTGCCCTTGAACGAACGGCGTTCGAGATAATTTCATCATCAAAATTCGGCGATTTAAAGAAGGGAGGCAAGGAGAAAAAATGGTTTAAACGGTTACAGGGACCCTAAAGGACGGTTTCTTCCCTTTCGCAGGTCAGCTGACTGACCGGCTCGCGTCCATTCGGTCAATAACTTCGGCAAAGTTCGGAGAGTTATTCTCGGTTGAAGATGGCGAGTCGAGCAGGCAGTTCGATCAGGCGCGAGTGCCGTTTTCAAACGATCTAATGCTCTTGAAGTGCTTCAAGAAGTTATCCGAGACCGTGAAAGCGATGACGAAGACTTCAAAGAAGTGGAATGAAGCGATTCGGAGGAGGAATAAAGTGATCACAATCAACACCACCCTTTGCTATCGGAGGTTGGTGTTGATGACGAAGCTGATCCCCGACTTCAAACCGAGCGATACCGGCGCAAGTGGGGCCGAATCGGAGAGTGACGAGCCGATTCCGTGTATGTCGAGTGCCCCCTCCCTCCTTTCGTGAGAGGTCGGGAGGAGAGTCGAGGAAGGGGAGGTGGTTTCGGACAACGGCGAGGGTCCAGTGTGAGGGGGCGTGGCAGAGGAAGAGGGCGTGGCACTCGTCAGTCAGAACTTGTTTCAGAATGGACAGAGGCCAGTGCTGATTGCCCAAATCTTGACCTTTCTTTCAGGGTGACCCAGGTATCAAGGTAAACATTGGCAATTTCAAACCCATGGATTTCGTGGAGTTGTTTTTGTGGTGTGTGTGTGTGTGTGTGTGTGTGTGTGTGGTGTGTGTGTGTGTGTGTGTGTGTGTGTGCTTGTGTGTGTGTGTGTGTGGTGTTTGTGCAGGCTGTGTGTGTGTGTGTGTGTGTGTGTGTGTGTGTGTGTGTGTGTGTGTGTGTGTGTGTGTGTGTGAGAGAGAGAGAGAGAGAGAGAGAGAGAGAGAGAGAGAGAGAGAGAGAGAGAGAGAGAGAGAGAGCAGTGCTTGTGCATGGCGTGGGTATACATTGTGTGTGTGTGTGTGTGTGTGTGGTGTTTGTGTAGTATTTGTGCATGGTGTGTGTGTGTGTTGGTGCTTTTGCATGTGGTGCTGTGTGTGTGTGTGTGTGTGTGTGTGTGTGTGTGTGTGTGTGTGTGTACATGTGTGTGTGTGTACATGTGTGTGTGTGTCAGTACTGTGTGTGTGTCAGTACTGTGTGTGTGTGTGTGTGTGTGTGTGTGTGTGGTGTGTGTTGCTTTTGAATATGGTGCTTGTGCACAGTGTGTGTGTGTGTGTGTGTGTGTGTGTGTGTGTGTGTGTGTGTGTGTATGTGTGTACCCAAATGTGTGTCAGTCAACTATAACTTGCATTTACTGGCAGTAGTGTGGGATCCTGATCCTTCTGTCCACAGGTTCTGTGGTGTGGTGTATTCTCTGCGACACCAGTGTATTTTTCAGTTGTTAGTGTGCTTTCATCATCTGTGGTGTAGCCTTTTGTAGCTCAGTCCCATCTTTTGCAGTCTCTGCTGTTGTTTTTTTTTTTTGGGGGGGTTGGTTTTGCAATGTTTTATTTATTACCTTCTGTGGTAATGGCTTTTTATCAATCGCACTTAGTTCATGAGTGAACCAAACCACATGTGTGAAAGAAAACTGACAGAATAATTAGAAGTTACACTTAGTGTTGTTATTGTTAGTTCATCTCTGCTAAACAAGACCAATTCCCAAGAGGCTTGCAAGATGTGCAGACTGATGCTGTGGATAATGTTCAATTCCCTTCTTCTTTTCCACATTACCTGGGCTGGATTGCCCCCTATGATATGGGTTGATAAACATTTTATGCATTGTCAAGCTTTATTGTGAATATAGATGTTTGTCCTGAAGTTCAAAGGATACTAACACCAGTTTTTGTGGTATTTCATTGTGATTTCAGTGCTATAGTTTTGTTTTTGTTCTGAAAGTGTCTGTTTTTCAAACAAAACATTCATCATTATGTATATTTTTGGTCTACTCATTACAAACAAAATCAAACTATTGTGACATCTGGTTGTAGCCAAGGATATAACAAGAAATTTCCCAAGTATCTAAGATATATGTCAAGAATTGAAAGAGCACTGGGCATATCAGTGAAGCTACCTAAGAAAACAAAATTGTGTCCCTTGATACCTGGATTGTACTGTACCCCAGAAATGCATAAATTCATCATATAAAACAACAATTGTGGGTTGTAAATTCACTACAAAATATTTACACAGGTGTTCAGTAAACACTAAAACCACTTTTGGCTGGGTTTGTATGTTTTTTGTTTTGCTGCTGTGGGTTTTTGTATGCTTGCAAAATATAATTTTTTTTAAAAAGTTGAATTATAGGATTATTTATTGTACTCAGAATGAACAAAATCAAATATTATTTGCAGGTATTATAGCCCTGGGTATGAGAAGAAAACATGCCAAAAATCTAAGAGATATCTCCACAAATAAATGAGCACTGATCAAATTAGTGAACCTACCGCAAAAAGTCAAATTTTGCTCCGGCACACAGAAGTGCAAAACTGATACAAAATAGCGGCAGTCAAGGGGTTAATTATGAACCGGGAGTGAATGGTTTAAACTATGCAAGTGCACATTCCATGCCCATCACCTGCCTGTATTTCACAGCTGCAGAGTGAAATGTGAACACTCCACCGTGAGCTCAGCAATGAAAACATTTCACAGTGATCCATATTGGATATAGCACATAAGTAAGTCTAAACCAAACCAAACACATCAACTCTCAATTCTAGAATTCACTTTTAAAAACACTTTTACAAAACCCGCAAACCAAACTGACTGCACAAACCTCAGCCTCGGTGGCAATTTCTTCAAAAGGATCATGACACATGGAATCTCCCACATCACCATGGCGAAGGAATACACATCACACGCTGTAGTGATGATGCTGGGGGCCTCAGCATTACCATTCTTGACTGCCGCCTCGTCGCTTCCAGCCTCTGCTTTCCCTGGCGCAGGGGGCAACAGGCGTTCCCTGGTGTTGGGACGAGCCAGCAGCTCGGGCGCTGTCCAGCGAATACTGGCTGGGCATGCACACATCGTGCGACGGCCTGTGGTCAGACGTAGACGACGATGAATGATAATGCTTCTCTTTTGAAGGAGTCCATTCTCTGATAAAATCCATACTGCCTTATCATAGCAAGTCACAACATACATGCGAACACACACACACGCACACACACACACACACGCATGCACACACCCACACATGCAAACACCCTCACACTGTGTTAAATTGCCAATCAAAATATAATGCCAATTTTTCCACATTACGAAATCAAAGAATACGCACATGAGGAACAAAAATGCAAAAACTGCAACAGAGAGAGAAGGGTAGTACTGTAGTTGATTTACGCACATCTGTCTTGAAAATTTTATGAGTTTTCAACTTTAAAAAAAAAGGAAGATGAGTAGGTTATACCAAAACCAAAGCACTGTCTCGCCATGAAAAACAGGCCAGAGTCCAAGAAAGCTGTCTCAGGGCTTCTGAAAACGCAAAAAATTGCGTACAGTACGCATTAAAACTCTACGGGACGCACTGGGTGTCCGTGTAAGGGGTCCCCAGGGACCCCTTCAAATTTTGGTGAAGTCAGACATAAAGGAGAAAAGACTGCCTTCAACATCGTAAGTTGGGTGCCGTAACATCGTAGGTCTGCTACACTTCGGACTGAACCCATCCCTTTTCAAGTTTGAACAGTAACAAAGCGAGTAGGGTAGCCTCCTAACAACATACGTTGGTCACTTTTGTCGTCTGCTGAGGCTGATCGACTAAGCTTAACGCTAGGCCACAGCATCGTTTTCAGTTGACCAAATTTTCCTACTTTGAGCCATGTGATGTCACGATGACGCTTTTCATTTTCCCGGCAGGAGAGAGGCATTTCCGCGAAGCCTTTGTTTCCAACATGTCTCTCGAAGCGTGGTTAACGAAATCATCATCGCAAAAGCGAAAATGCGTAGCAGAGGAGCAAGATTGAGAAGGGATACAATTTTTGATGTTTATTTTGTTGTTTTTATTGTGACGATGTGTCTGTGACAATTGCAGTGCGCGTGCAGGGATGCAATTTTTTAACGTATATTTTGTTGTTTTTATTGTGGTGTCATCATCATCATCATTCTCTTGCCCATGATGGGTGTAGAGGAGAGATGAGAGACACTCTTGAAGCCAGGCACCGCCATCCGGCCCTGTCCTCTGCCTGTCGCATCAGCGTAGGGCCATCTATCCTGGTCCATTCTTTGATGTTGTCCATCCAGCATTTGGCTTGTCGTCCCCTTCGTCTGCCGCATTCCAGCGTGCCCTGGATGACTGTTTTGGGCAGTGAATTGTGGCGTATGACATGCCCGAACCACGACAGCTTCCTCTTCTTGACTGTTGCCAAGAGGGGTTCTTGGGGCCTGCAAGTGATGTTATTTGGCTCCTCACAAGGTCGTTTGTCTTCCGGTATTGCCAAGCGATCCCAAGCAAGCGCCTGAAGCATTTAGTTTCAAACGTCTGGATTCTCTTGGTGGTCTGTGCTGTCATGGTCCAGCTTTCGCAGCCATACAGCAGGATGGACAGCACCAGGGACTTGTACAGCTTCATCTTTGTAGGAAAGCTGATCTCCCTGCTCTTCCAGATCTTGTTTAGCTTTGCCATTGCTGCTGTTGCGATCGCTAGTCTGGTCTTGATTTCTGTTGTACGTAGAGCGACCATCTTTGGTGAGAGTGGCGCCAAGGTATTTGAAAGCGCCCACTTCTTCAAGCTGTTGTCCGTTCATGTAGATTTCAGCATGGGTGTTGGTTGTGCTGTTGACCAGGGCTTTGCTTTTTTCTTTGCTCACTTCCATTCCATATGCACCTGCCCTTTCTTCCAGTCTCTTTGTCAGGTCTTGTAGTTCTTCGTTGCTGCCTCCCATCAGGTCGATGTCACCTGCGAACCTCAGATTATTGATGGTTCTTCCTCCGATGGAGACAGTGGAGTGGAAGTCAAGGAGGGTTTCACGCATGATGTTTTCCAGGAAGAGATTGAACAGTACGGGAGATAGCAGGCAGCCTTGACGGACTCCAACTGTGGTCTTGACGTAGTCCCCTATCTGGTTGTTGAGGAGGACTGTTGAGGATTGTGGTGTAGGGACCCCTTAATGTTAGCCTGGGACCCCTTAAAAATCTGATGAAGGGGTCCCTGGGACCGGAAAGATTTTCACCCCAGCAGAAGCCCTGCTGTCTTCTGGATACTTCTCTTTAACTAATGAATCAGACAACCCAACTGTATCAACATTACATTGTTTAAATGAAACTATACTTATCTATTCATATCTGCCTAAGTTTCAAACTATTTCCCTTACAACCATCACTTCTAGATTGAGCACTTCCAGTAAGTAGGAGCGGCGGCCGGCTGGCAGCATAAAAAAAGATGTGAAGTGAGAAAGAAACGAAGAAATCAAGGAAGAAAAATGAAGACTTACTTGCATGTTAAACAATCACATTCTTGATCATTCAAACTAGCACTAATCTTAATACTGATAGGCACTAAACATCTACACATCACATAACATTAACACTCTAATAAAAAAAAACAACCTCTGAAAAGGAAGTTGGTAAAAAGAGGATAGAAAAAGAGGTGACAAGTTCTTCAAGTTAGTACACCTAAAACGAAACACGAGGAGAGAGGGAAGTGGGAAACAGCAGCACGATTACTATCACACTATGAACCTTAAGACACTCCAATCCTAAAATCATGGGGTAATCAAGGTGAGAGAGAAGTGACAGGTGGTAGGAACAGACACATCATCCTCTGACTGTGTAACTCTATTGTAGTGAGCTAAGATGACACGGTACAGATGAGTGAGGAGGATGCACTTAATAAGAACGGCCACACCTTCGAAAAATATAACAAGAATCACCCAAGACAAGCAACAGGGTGGCAGCATCAAAGGGCGATGTACTATCACAGGACAGATGAACAGTAGGCATATCCAGCATGCAATACACATAGAACATTTTGGATTCATTCTCAAATCTCTTCATGCTTAAAGCAAAGCCTTGTGAGTATCATTGTGTTATGAACTTGCATCTATCCCTCCTCCCCCTTCTCCACCACCAGGCAGAAATATACAGCGAAGCTGTCTGTGGGTAACCGGATAACAGTGATACCATCTTGTGTTAAATCTGGTCTGTGTGACTGGTGTGACTGACCCAGTCAAGGTCATGGGAACACAGAGCTAGATCACCGACACCTTTTAGACTGATGAACCCCTGTGTCACAATGGCTGAATGCAGATGATGATGATGATGACTGTGCATGCATGTATGTGTGTGTGCGCTTGAGTGAGTGAGTGAGAGAGACTGACAGTACACAGATGGACACATAGAGTGAGCTTGAAAGACACAGTGAGTATAAAAGACAGAGAGAGTTTGAGTGATGCATGCATGTGAGTGTTCACATGGGTGCTTGCACGCATGCGTGCGTGTGTGTGTGTGTGTGTGTGTGTGTGTCGTGCGTGCGTGCGTGCGTGAGAGAGAGAGAGAGAGAGAGAGAGAGAGAGAGAGAGAGAGTCAGACAGACAGACAGACAGACAGACAGACAGAGATCAAGAAAAAAAAAGTTAGACTGGCATGTCAGTTGGCATGCAGCAGAGAGAGAGAGAGAGAGAGAGAGAGAGAGAGAGAGAGAGAGAGAGAGAGAGAGAGAGAGAGAGAGAGCATGGAAGTGTGCCAAATGGTGTACTTCCCAGCTCCTGTAATTTCATCTCTGAGAACAGATGCTGCTGTGACCCAAATAGACTCAGACTGAGAGTGAGAGAGTGTGATAGGCGACCGAGAAGAAGAAGAAGAAGAAGAAGAGAGAGAGAGAGAGAGAGAGAGAGAGAGAGAGAGCGAGAGCGAGAGATGTTGGTTCTCACTCACCACCTCTCGTCCCTCCAGCTAAAAGTACCAGGACAGTCATCAGACTAGTACGATGCTGGGTTACAGAATGTAAAAAATTTGAAAAAGGCAATGTTTACAAGACTTCCTAGAGACTGCAGAAAGGGAGAATGATGAACTGAGAGAGAGAGAAAGACAGAGACAGAGAGAGGGACTGAATGAGAGGGAGGGAGGGGGGTTGGGAGAGAGAGAGAGGGAGGGGGTGAGAGAGAAAGAGAAGAAGAGAGAAAGAAAGAAATCTATTGAAGAGAAGGGGGAGAGAGAGAATAGGTGAGAAGGAGAGGAGCAGATAGACATGAGAGAGAGAGAGTGCGAGAGAGAGGGAGAGGGGGGGGGAAGAGAGAGAGAGAGAGAGAGAGAGAGAGAGAGAGAGAGAGAGAGAGAGAGAGAGAGAGAGAGAGAGAGACAGACAGACAGACAGACAGACGGACAGACAGACAGATAGGCAGACAAACAGACAGAGATGGAGACAATCTTCTTTTGGTTCCGATATGATTGCACTGAATTCTGCTTCAAATAATTTATTCCATGTCTTTTTCACACCATGCTAGAGTGTTGCATCATCAGAATTACCCTCAGTTCAACATGGTGTTGAAAAATAAAACAAGAAGCAGTCAGTTGAAGTAGATCCATCAACAAACAGAAACTCAACAGGGAGAATGATTTCAAACTGACAAATCAAACCAGAGTTTTAGTCTTTCATATGTGCTTGGCTTCATGTATATATGACCCAAAAGACTTTTTTTTTTCAACAGTAAATGCACTCATTGGAATGTTCCACATACTGGAATCTTTTGTCTGGCAAGCTTTCAAAACATGGACTTCAAGACATAAGACATAAGCTCAGGTATGACACAAAGAACGCTATGGCACGATTAGCTGTATGCAGTTGTTGATGAGATGAAGTAGTTACTGACATGTATGCGCACACACGCTTTCTCTCCTGTACACACAGAAAGCCTCAGGAGAATCCATACAAACAGCACAATCTCAGATACAAACACACCAACACACACAGACATATGGACTCACTCAAACAAACACATGCACAAATAAACCGGCGCATCCACACCTTCTTTCTCTCTCTCTTTCAGACACGCACAGAAAAGGAAGCGTGCACATGCGTGCGCGCACACACACACATCCATGCACACATGAAAACTTACAGCAGCAATCATCCTGTGGGCATTCCTCTCTAATCGGCTGCAGCATCTTGATCAAACCGAAGTCGGCCACCTGGAGTCACATTTAGAAATAGCCAAGGACAACCTCTGTTAATGTCCTCTCAGTACATGACTTCTGTTTCCTAGTGACCCAAATTTCTCTGAACGATTATGCCTCTTACACAATAACACTGCCCTGTTCCAACCGGTGACCGACTTACGGAGAGTCAGTATGGTCTACAGTTCCCTCATGCATGTTTTAAATGGCTAAGCCATTGAATGGGGTACTGGGGGTATTGTATCATCTTTGATCCTAAGACAGAGACACATGTAGCCAGCTGATTCTTATATCATATAGGACAGGGCTTTTTCACATACTGGAAGTTTAATATGTAGATCATTTCAACACACTGAGCAAATAAACTATTTTTTTTTGACATGTGTACGCACACAGTCACCTACCTGCACATTAACCCAAGCACACACACAGAGACTGACTGACACCAATTTATTGTCAGATTAACTCATAGATGTACAGAGACATTTAAGAAAAAGAAAACGCTATGAACAGAATGTCAACATTTTTCATTTAAAGCAAAGGAACATAATTCACTCGCGCACACACACACACACACACACACGCACACACACACGTACACACACACACGCACACACACACGACACACACACACACACGCACAAACATGCTTATACACATACTCATACGCACATGGTTAATCGTCTTTCTTTGCATTTTCTTTCACTACTTTTAAACACTTCACCTTTTACTCTCCACATGTATACTACTTACAACGCGGTATGTTTAGTCATTCCTTCTCCCCATCACCTTTTCAACCTTTCTCTTTGTTTTACTTTTTACGTTTGTGGTCTGCAGCACATGTGCTGTTTTATTCACACAAATGGAGCACTCAAAGTCGTCCCCCCCCCCCCCCCCCTCCGAGTACAACCTTTCTTTTATGCTGCTGTTTGGGACTTCTTACTCTGCAAGGTATGTTTATGTCTTCCTACACAGCCAAATAGCTGCATATCCTGCAGGATCCTTCACACAGGTTGATCTTCTTCACACAGGTTGATCTTCTTCACACAGGTTGATCTTCTTCACACATAGCTGGCAGGGATTAAGCACCTGCAGCTCTGCATTTATTTTGACCTCATTGATTAAGGGGAAACAATCCCCCTGTTCTTCACTCACTGCTGCCTGGGTTTAAGTACGTAATTTAAGTATACATATATCTGGGATGCAAATCTGAGGAACATATTATCAATGGATACTGTCTGTGTCAATGTGCTGCATAAGTATGTCACAACTGTTCATGTGAATTCTTTCGACTCGCATCCATTCTTGAAAGTCTAATGATGTCACATGGGTCTGATTCATTTTCACATGAGCAGGGAAAAAAATTATCCACACAGGCCTCAACCGTTTATAAATTCACAATATCCAAAATCAAGAAATAATCAAATATTTTCACACACAAACACATACACTTCCCCTTTCTCTCCCCCCCCCCCCCCCCCCCCCCCCCCCCACACACACACACAACATTTTCAAACAAGCACCCACAACATCATTGATCGCAATGGTTATAATAAAGAAATATTTCATATTTCAATCATAATAATACCTTGATAACATCATTGTCCAGTAAAAAAATATTTCCACAGCGAAGATCACGGTGGATAATTGGAGGTTTTGTAGAGTGAAGAAAAGCCATCCCATCCGCTATCTGGACACCCTGCAATGCATAAAATAAGAGAACCCTGTTCTGTTCAAACTCATACAACTTAAGTATTGTGCTGCATAAAACAATGTCTGTGAGAGAGAAAACTAGTGCTGCTAAAAACCGTTGGAGCTGGGCTATGGTCAAAATAAAGCATTTCATGGTGACGCAACACAATTTGTATAGATCTGACATTTCATCTTTTAAAAGGTATTTCAATGCATTTAACCAATGGTAGGCAAACACAATCATGATTTTTTCAAATGTACTTGGGCTTTTAGGATACTGCATAATCATATCTAACTAAATATGTACATATTGCGGTTTATGCAATAAAGGGTTTCAAGGAAACAAAAGAAAATCATCAACCTCTTAACATGTCCCTGAAATTAATACGTATTGTAAGCAGGGATGAAAATGGTCTTCATAATTGAAACTAAGCAAACACCATTTATAATGTTACTTACAACTACTTTTTTACTTTTATCATAATTATTATTACAGTTCTTAAACTACGATTATGGTTATGATCATGGTTATACACTGACTAGTGATTTGTTAGAACTGATGACATAAAGCGTGCCAGTGAACATCATCTACTACACATAAGCTTACACTTCTGTGTCAACTTATAAACTGTCAGGCCTATGACTACACAATCTCCGGCATAAGTACCAGGCTCAAAATGTAGTGTCCTACTTACGCTGGTCAAAACAGTCAATGAACACCACTGAAGAGACTTAGCGACAGTGCAGTGTCTCCTCTGGTGGGGTGCCTCATGACGTGATACTGCTAGCTCCTGTGAACTGCAAGTGCTGAGAGTGCAAGACATGCCTGGGTATCTTTATGTATGTGGGAGCCAAAATGAGTCGTTTGAAAGTTTGACCATGAAGGCACAAAAAAGAAAAACAAGCCAGAAAAAAAAAAAAAAGCTTACATAGAGCAAGAATCTCTCATCTGACTACAACTGTGCCCAAAATAGTTAAGAGGTTATATGTCAATATCATTCTATTTTATTAGTATTACACACACAAAAACACACACATTCACTCAAACATGCACACACACACACACACGCACACACACAGAGAATGCATACGAAGCATCAAGCATGAATGTATGTGCATGCACACACAAGCAAATCCACAACTGCAAGCATGCGTGCGCGCGCGCACATACACACACACATACACACACACACACACACACGCAAAGGATGGAGAAGGAAAAACACATACTATTTTGACACGGTGAGGCCAAGACAGCAGACGTCCCTGTGATCTGAGAAAGTCCTTCAGGCATTCGCCTACGACGTACTCTGTGATGATGGAAGGTAGTTTGCCATCCAGACACAGACCCAGGATCGTCACTATGTTTCTTGTGACGCTGACGACTGAAAATAACATAAGTTTTTTTTTCTGTAGGGAAGTGTGAGTGAGTGAGTGAGTGAGTGAGTGAGTGTGTGTGTGTATGTGTGTGTGGTGTGTGTGTGTGTTTTGTGTGTGTGTGTGTTTGTGCATGCGTGCGTGCGTGTGTGTGCGCGCACGCACATGCGTGTATGCGTGTGTGTGTGTGTGTGTGTGTGTGTATGTGTGTGTTATTAGTGACGGGGGAGGTCATTGCGCTTTTTTTTACTTCTTCCATATAATATACAACAGCAATCTTATAACAGAATATAACCCTAATTTCAAACAGATCAATTCACAGGGTGACAGACAGACCAACTGATATACAACCAGGCAGACACACCATGTAAGCAAAGACAAACAGATATAAACAGACACAGACAGGATAAGTAGGGAACGAAGCAGGACAGAAGCAACAGAGCAAGGCCTTAGAGCTAACAAAAACGAAGACAAATCCAGACAGAAGGACAAGACACCCACGTCAACTAGGCCCCACGGAGACATGCCTGGACTCACCTCAGGAACCAGACCTCATTCTTCATCAGCTTCATGGCCTCGGCAGTGATCTGGTTTTCATGGACAAGGAGGGTCAGACGTTTCACCGCCACCGTCATCTCGTTCCATTTCGCCAGGTGAGTGTCCCCAAAGATTCCACCCCCTAACCTGCACAGTCACGAACTCCTGGTTTTCTTTCAGCGGGGACAGAGGTGGCACTGGCAGAGGTGTGGGTAGGGTGAGGGACAGAGTGCAAGAAAGGGATGGGGAGTTCAGAAGTGGGAAGGTGGTGGTGGAGATGGAGGGGGAAGTCTGGATTCTGGGATGGAGAGGGAGGACAGGGTGAAAAGGGAGACGGGGGATGGCGAATAGGAAGTGAGGGAGATCAGGTGGGGCATGTGTGTGTGTATGAGTGGGGCAAACTAAAAGTTACAATGAGGATCATGAAAAGAAATAAGATCCAATCCTCATCATCAGTATTATGACTGTATAGAGCAATCAATACATTATCAAATGAAATGTTAGCAGTTTTGGTAATTTTTCCCCTTTTATTGAGGAGCATTTTAAAGTTCACTACAGTGTCATCCATACTTTTTGTTCATTTCCGCTGTCTTATCTGCTATATGCTCTGAAAAACATTTATCCCATGCCACTTGTATACAACTATTTCCTGGCTTTCTCCTGTTGCAGGCTCAGCACTTGTATTTTTCTCATTCTTGCTTGTCCAAACAATCGTCTTATCCCTGCCTGACGTCCGACATTACCATATTATCAGGATCCTCAAAAATAAAACACAAAACAAATAAAAACAAAATTGAGAGAGCAAGGAACTATCATACCTCCCTCCATAGCCAGATAAGCTGAAAGAATGATTGGTCTAAGGGAGTTCATTTTATTGCATCATATTCAAACATAACTCAGTTTCCTTGGTGAGGGAAACCCCCCCCCCCCCCCCCCCCCCCCCCCCCCCCCCCCCCCTTCTGAACACATTCTTGTTTTTTTCAAAGATTTTGTGCCTTGTGGAAGTTTTAGCCCCCGTTGCATCTGCCAGACTCTTACCCTCCTTACTTAGGCCTCTCATCTCTCTCTGGCCTAGGATAGCATTCTGCTCTTCCCCATGATCATTTTGGGCTAAGCTGGAGACAGTCTGAAGGCTACATGATTCCATACTGCCTGGAGGCTGTGACGTAAGCTTCAATCTGTTGGTGGCATATCTCCATATTCCCATTCACAGGTTGTCCTAGAAGTTCCTTCCCTTTGCCTTTCAGGGAACGATCCTTTCTTTCAAATACCTCCCTTTCAGATGGTCTCTCATCCCTTAGATTTTCACCAGGATGATAGACATGGTCCTGTGCTCTGTTGAGAATCTCACTCTAAAAAAAATTTTTTTTAAAAATTTACCTTGGCTTCAGCCTATATAGTGAATGATGTTCATGTCTACTCCAGGAATCCAGGGCCCTATATAGCATGATGATGGCTCAGTCCCCCTCTCCATATGCCCTTCTTTCCTCTAGAGCCAAAAATGGCATGTCTGAAGGGTGGTTCTTGACAATAACCTTGCCTTCGCTGGCCCCTTCATTTCCAATTCCAGCCCCATTGGACTGAAGATGGAGGAGATACACTGTCCTGTCAGAGCACTGAAAATACACCTTCAGAGGACGGAGTCTGAACCCCAGAGCTCCCTGTTATGACACGACCATGGAAACGCTGTCACAAAACCCTAGACAACCAGCTCCTGGCTCAGGCAGGTAATTCTCCTGGTTTAGGTCTACGGCCAGAAACTACTTCTCCCCAGTGCAGATATAAACGCACATGAAATCCATGCTTTCTGCACCAGTTGTGCCTTCTGGTGGAGCGTTTTGGTTGCTGACAGCACATGCACCAGGCTGAAAGTCACAGACAACCTTTGGCATGCTATGCCTCTGTGACATGACTAAAGATATGGAGGCACTGGATTGCCTCAAGGGCATATTAGTTGCCCAAATTGCAACACCCTTCCCCCATCACGTATCTAATTACTCATTGATACCTTCTGTTTCGGCCGATCTGATCGTCTAGCACCATCTCTGCCTACCATCTGTACTTTTAGTACATCTGTTG
>CM031611.1:79926235-79961235 GCA_018398815.1 Conus ventricosus | reverse complement strand
CAACGACAGTTCAGGTAGAAAGACAAACGCATGAAACACTTCTGACAATGCCACTTTGAATGATCCTCAAGATCTAAGTAACAGAAGAGAATTCAACGATAGTTCAGGTAGAAAGACAAACGCATGAAACACTTCTGACAATGCCACTTTGAATGATCCTCAAGATCTAAGTAACAGAAGAGAATTCAACGACAGTTCAGGTAGAAAGACAAATGCATGAAACACTTCTTACATTGCCCCTTTGAATGACTTTCATGATCTGTTTAAAACTAGTGATGTTCAATGAAAGTTCAGGCAAAAAGATCCTACAGCAAGACCACAGAGAAGTTGAGGTGGAGATTGTGTAATATGAATGCAGTACAGCATCTGCAGTAATGTGTAATGTGAATGCAGCATCTGCAGTAATGTGTAATGTGAATGCAGCATCTGCAGTAATGTATAATGTGAATGCAGTATCTGCAGTAATGTGTAATGTGAATGCAGCATCTGCAGTAATGTGAATGCAGCATCTGCAGTAATGTGTAATAAGAATGCAGCATCTGCAGTAATGTATAATGTGAATCCAGCATCTACATTAATGAGTAATCTTAATGCAGCATCTGCAGTAATGTGTAATGTGAATGCAGCATCTGCAGTAATGTATAATGTGAATGCAGCATCTGCAGTAATGTGTAACATAAATGCAGCATCTGCAGTAATGTGTAACGTGAATGCAGCATCTACTGTAAATGAGTAATGTGTAACCTGATGCAGCATCTGCAGTAATCTGTAATGTGATGCAGCATCTGCAGTAATGTGTAAGTGATTGCAGAATCTGCAGTAATGTGTAATGCAGCATCTGCAGTAATGTATAATGTGAATGCAACATCTGCTGTAAACAGGTCAACCACAGGACAGCATGACCCAGAAAGAAGAGCATGCACACAACTGAACTAAACAATTTCACTCCTTTTGGGTTACGGAGGATAACTCAGGGCTTCTATGCAATATATTTAACAAATCCCTAGAAACAGGATCCTTGCCTAGAGATTGGAAGACTGCAGAGGTCACAGCTATATTTAAAAAAGGTTCCAAAACAGACCCAGGTAATTACAGGCCGGTGAGTTTGACTTGTATTGCATGTAAGATTTTAGAGAGCTTTGTAAGGGATGTGGTAGTTGCTCATTTTACTGAAAATGACTTGTATGCTAAATGCCAACATGGATTTAGGAAGAGGAGATCATGTGTCACACAATTACTAGAAGTAATAGACAACCTAACAGAATTGGTAGATAATGGGGAGCCAATTGATATAATGTACTTGGATTTTAGAAAGGCATTTGATTCTGTCCCCCACGAAGGGCTGCTAACTAAACTAAAAGCATATGGAGTAATTGGTAATGTTTTAAACTGGATCAGAGGTTTTCTTAAAGGAAGGTCACAGTTGGTGAGAGTGGGAGAAGAGAGATCCAAGACATCTGAGGTCCTAAGTGGAGTTCCACAGGGTAGTATCCTAGGGCCCATATTATTCACTGTGTTCATTAATGATTTACCGGACATGACTCAAACCACATGCAAAATATTTGCAGATGACACAAAAATATATGATAAGGCAACAAATAGCACAAAGATCCAACAGGACATAAATAAGCTACAAGAATGGTCAGATGAATGGAACCTTTACTTCAACGTAGCAAAATGTAAGGTGATGCACATTGGCAAAAAGAATAAACAGTTTGAATATACTATGATTGTGAATGACGAATTGCAGAAAATAAATACATGTGATGAAGAAACAGATCTGGGAGTAACCTTTGATAAAGATTTATCCTTTGATCCTCACATCCAGAGAGTGGTGAACAAAGCAAATCAGATGATGGGACTCATCAGGAGAACTTTTACCTTCCTAGAGAAGGAGACATTTATCAAGTTATTTAAAGCATTTGTTAGACCTCATCTCGAATACGCTAATGTAATTTGGAGTCCCCATCTCAAGAGACAGTCAAAAATGATAGAAAATGTACAAAGGCGAGCTACTAAAATCCTGAAAGAATGTAGGAATTTAAACTATAATGAAAGATTGCACTATCTCCAATTACATTCACTGAAAGCAAGGAGGATCAGAGGAGACCTGATCCAATTTTTTAAAATATTCCATAATTATGATGATGTCAATGTGCATGCGCTTTTTAAATTCTCAGAAGTGGATTGCACAAGAAATAATGAAGGCAAGATTTTTATTAGGCATTGTCATACTAACAAAAGAAAGTCTTGTTTTACCTTGAGAATTGCTAAATATTGGAATGCACTGCCTACTAACACCAAATATGCACCTGATATCAACAGCTTTAAAAAACTCCTAGATGAAGACCCTAAATTGAAAGATGCTTTCTATAGTGTGGATTGAATATAATGTTATTTATGACAGGCATGCAACCAGACCGAACTTAAATTGAAAAATAATGAGGGGACGCAAATAGGCCGTAAGGCCTAAGGCTAAAAAAAGCCGGTCCCTATTACTACTACTACTACTACTACTACTACTTCTGAAAACGCAAAAAATTGCGTACAGTACGCATTAAAACTCAACGGGACGCACTGGGTGTCCGTGTAAGGGGTCCCTAGGGACCCCTTCAAATTTTGGTGAAGTCGGACATAAAGTGAGAAAAGACTGCCTTCAACATCGTAAGTTGGGTGCCGTAACATCGTAGGTCTGCTACACTTCGGACCGAACCCATCCCTTTTCAAGTTTGAACAGTAACAAAGCGAGTAGGGCAGCCTCCTAACAACATAAGTCGGTCACTTTTGTCGTCTGCTGAGGCTGACTGACTAAGCTAGGCCACAGCCTCGTTTTCAGTTGACCGAATTTTCCTACTTTGAGCCATGTGATGTCACGATGACAATCTAATAGTGGGGGAAAAAACTGTCCGTCTGTGTGTTTGTCTTTTGATCTCCCTTGCATCTTTGGGTGGATCCTCAAGCGTAGGCTCAAAGATTGTCCCCTACATTTTATGAAGACAGTTCAGTTGTTGGCATGCGCTTGTTTTTTCCCCCACTATTAGATTGTTCGTCTATGTATTTGTCTGACTTCATTCAAGTTTAAAAGGCTGTGCCAGTCTTGAATAAAAGTTACTCTGTGTTAGGTTTTCTTATGGGAGCAAAAAATACCCCACTTGTTTACTGTTTATTGTTTACTGTTCCCTACCTCATTTCATTTCCGAGTTTATTTTGTTGTTTTTATTGTGGTGTAGGGACCCCTTAATGTCAGCCTGGGACCCCTTAAAAATCTGATGAAGGGGTCCCTGGGACCGGAAAGATTTTCACCCCAGCAGAAGCCCTGAATTAACACAAGACATACTAGGACAGCAACAGCATTAACATCATTGCTTTTGTTAAATGTATGATATACACGGATAAAAATGACAGGGAATATCAACTAGAATACAAAACTAAGGAGGTTCATAATCTCATAATCTGTGTGTGTGTGTGTGTGTGTGTGTATGTGTGTTTGTATGTATGTATGTATGTATGTATGTATCTATGTAAGGTAATGTTGCTTATAGCCCAGCCGACCGCAAAGGGCCACATCAGGGCTGTCACCACGTTAAAATCAACTCACAAGTCATCTTTAAAGAAATGTTAAAATATAAAAAAACTTTCACACATCTCTTTAAATTACATCTTCTACAAACTCACCAGAAACGTTGTTTAAAATCTTTCTTCCATAAAATCTTAAATCAGATGAAAAATGTTAATCTCTCTCAAAAACTCAAAGATCATGTCAGGTGGGATATCTCTGAACAGGGTTTTCATGGACTCTGCTGTAAAGTGTTTATGTCTCACATCATACATGTATGTATGTATGTATGTATGTACGTAATGAAACAGAAAAATGTCACTCTTTTAAAACATACTTTCTGGACCACGACTGTGTTATTACAAATACTTACGTTCATAAGACCACCTCCCTCTACCCCACTCAAATACCCCCCCCCCCCCCCCCCCCCCCCCCACCCCCCAAACACACACATCAGAACGCATTCGCGCATGCGCACACACACACACTCGTTTTAAAAACCCCATGAGGCAGTGAGATTCAGAGCAACTGCTATGTAAATAAAAAATGAGAAATATGGGGGGGGGGGGGGGGGGGGGGGGGGGGGGGAGAGGACAAATACAGACAGAGAGAGAGAGAGAGAGAGAGAGAGAGAGAGAGAGAGAGAGAGAGAGAGAGAGAGAATAGTGTGCGTGGACAGCGAGTTTCTATTACAGTGCTGTTGTTGGTGTTTTGAACATTTATGGACAAGGTTGCATAATTGTAGTTATCACAATGTTTGCAATGAAAATGATTGATATGTATGTATGTTGTTATTCTGTTTAACGTCTGTTCACTAAAAGTGATATTAGACGATGGGAAAGGATGGGGGAAAGGGAAGGGGTGGGTAGAGTGGGAAGGAGTTGACTGCATGTTAAGTTTGATATGAATGTACCTGTGTATGTCGGTACTTGCATGGGTGTGTACAAGAGCTTAAGATACAATTATTGCATAGGGAAAATGGGTAAAAATATTTCATAATTACCAAACAATGAGGATCAAAGCCATGGACATATGAAAACCAGTGAGGATCTACCAAATATGAGGGAGAAAAAGAAAAAAAGAAAAAAAAAAAAAGAAAAAAAAACAACAACAACAAAACGCATTAATCCTTTAACATCGAATTAGCAAATAACACACTAAGAAAGCAACAGCCAACACATGCATTTGCATGTCAAAAAAAAAAATATATATATGTATATATATATACGTTGCATCCGTACTTGTGTACGTGCGTGTATGTGTATGAGTGTGTGTATGTGTTGTGTGTGTGTGTGAGAGAGAGAGAGACAGAGAGAGAGAGAGAGAGAGAGAGAGAGAGAGAGAGAGAGAGAGAGAGAGAGAGAGAGATACGCTGTGCGCGCGCGCGCGGTGTGTGTGTGTGTGTGTGTGCGTGCGTGCGTGCGTGCGTGCGTACGTGTGTGCGTGCCTGTATGTGCATGTGTGTGTGTGTGTATTAAAAGCGACATTACTATCACAAAAGTGGGGGTTTGGGATAATGGAAACTGAGTCAATCACAGGAATATACCAACTGGACAATTAATCAAACACTCTGAAAAAATGCGAGAAAGTGAATAACTGTTCAAAACATTTTCAAGAGAAATGGAAGACTCGGATAAAAACTGTCGGCCCACTCTCAGAGATACTAGTTCTTTGACTTTGGAGCAATGAACAAGTAAATGACTAATCGTTATTTCTCTTCCGCACATGCACTGGACATTTTTGCTGCATTTTGTGCGGAGTGCATTTAAACGAAACCTATACATCAGGCTGGAAACAGACCTCGGATAAGTTCCGGACAAGAACACCAAAAGAGGTTTAATATTTCCTCTGCTCTTAGCATTTATGCAGTGCTGACTGTAGTGACACTTTAGATTTTTAAGTTTCTCGTCAAACATTTTGCATGACGCGTTTACTAAACATGCTTAACCTTCTTGTAAATCTAACCGCATCTTAAAACTGAACCATCATGATCATGCTCCTTTTCTTGCAGCTCTATCAGCCCATTCATTTGAAACGATTCCACAGTGGGAAGGCACCCAACAGAAAGTGACGCTGGTTCCTTTCAAGGATAAAAGATGAACAGTGTGTTTAATTTCAATTATCAATTCCGTGTACACTCTCTCTCTCACTCTCTCTCTCTCTCTCTCCACACACACACAAATACATCATATGTATCAGGGGTTCCATTTATTGCAAAATTTTGTGTAATTATTGCGTTTTTCTGCCTTCCTACGCATTTTTTTCGCGGCCGTGCGTTTAGCGACACAATTTTCCCAGGACCCTGTTCTCAACCGCAAGCCTATGTCAGAGGGGCAAAACACGGCACAGACCTACAGCAGACTGCTTGACACCGCCAATTAGTGATAGTGCGTGCACATTTTACTCTGTGGCACTCGCTGACTTTTTGCTAGATCAAGAATGTTCCAAAACGGCTCATCCTTTCTCCCCTCGAAATAAAATGGAATCTTTCCCACGTCTGCGATGGTGCCATCTTCCAATCGGAATACGTTATGACTTCCCACGCACACACGATCATCCCACGTGATTCTGGATGCCAGAGTGCGCCCATTGATGGGAACTTTACCGTGGTCACAGCGTGTACAGTTTACTTTGTTACGCATTTTTTTCAGCGCTGACGCAATTTTTGCGGAGGAGTGCGTTTCTTGACGCAAAAACTAAAAAGTCAGTGGAACCCCTGTGTATGTATGTGTGTGTGTGTGTGTGTGTGTGTGTGGGTGTGGGTGTGGGTGTGGGTGTGTCTGTCTGTGTGTCTGCATGTGCATAGAAATTCTGCAAGGGTCAACGGTATTTTTTTCCCCTCATGACATTACCTCACAGAAGTCATAAACAGATCTCTTATTTGCAAATATCTATGTAGATAATGCCGTTTTCATTTCACATACCAATCATTGCAATATTAAAAAGACACTCATCACCAATAACCTTTTTATTGCAATCTTTACATCTATAGGCATTCATAATTTTAAGTGTACCACGTTTTCTACCTGCTTGTGAGGATGAGTGTGTCAGAGATTTTTTAGGTAATGTGTTGGCAGTTTTATATCGTCACCTCTCATCCCCAGCAGAATGTGCATGCATGTGCATGTGTATGTGTGCATGCATGCATGTGTGTGTGACCGTCTCTTAAATGTAAAACAATGTGTGCGTGCATGCGTACATGCGCGTGTGTGCGCATGCGCATGCCCTGCCCGTGTGCACATGCACGGAATGACAGAGCATGGTACAAAACTGCAAACGCACACATCCTAATGAATCACAAAAACATCACACACACACACACACACACACACACACACACACACACACACACATCACACACACACACACACATCACACACACACACACACATCACACACACACACATCACACACACACACACATACATCACACACACACATCACACACACATAACACACACACATCACACACACACATCACACACACACACATATCACACACACACACACACACATACATCACACACACACACACACACATACATCACACACACACACACACACACACACACACATCACACACACAGACACACATCACACACATACATCACACACACATCAAAAACACACACACACATCACACCACACACACACATCACACACACACACCACACACACACATCACACACACACATCACACACACACACACACACACACACACACATCACACACACACACATCACACACACATCACACATACACACACACACATACATCACACACACACACACACATCACACACACATACATCACACACAATCACACACACAACATCACACAACACCACACACACACATCACACACACACACATCACACACACACACATCACACACACATCACACACACACACACACATCACACACATATACAAAGACAATAGAACAGGGTAAGGAGACCCAGAGTAGGAAACATACTCAGCTCAATAGAAAAGGAAAAAGAGAAAATGCACAGCGAGTGTTTACGTTACACACACATACACACACACACACAAAACACAGGCTGAGTGTTTACACACACACACACACTCACTCATACATACACACACACATATTGACAAACCTACACACTTGCACACAAACACACACACACACACAACACACACACACACACACACACACACACACACACAAAGAAAGACAGAGCTAAAAGATCCAGAATAAGACACAATCAGCTCATCAACAGTGCCTGAATATTTTACACTGCTCAGAAACCGCAGTCAAACTCCAGAAATGAGGTCCATTATGGACCAACCAAATGGGTGTGATATCAATTACCCATCAGTACACAAGACTAAACTGAACAACTAACAAAAGACCAAACAAGCCAACAACTTGCCTACAGTGACCTGGTAGAACCTAGCACCACTGCACTGTAAAATGTCCACCTTCTACTTATTCCAGCAGAAAAAAGGCACAAACCTTCACAATAACACCAGGTGTTTTCTTCTCTATCCCAAGTGATTAACTGAAGTCAGATTTCTCTCTCTCTCTCTGCCCCCCCCCCCCACCATCCACAGGCCTTCTTTTCTGTCCTCATTTCTCCTTATCTTCATGTCTTCTCCCTCCTTCCCCTTATTCACCCTCATATGTTTTCTCCAACCCCGTCCCTACACCCCAATCCCCCCCCCACCAATCTTCCTCTCTCCTTTACTCGAGAATTTCCCCTCCCCTTTCCCTGTTCTTTCTCCCAACTCATACTACTGCGTTACAAGAATCCTTAGACTACAACAGTCCTGGAGTGTAGAATGCTCGGTTTGTTGACACACTTGGGTCACGCTACAACAACATCCAAGCCCTTACCTCTGGCACATTTCCAGGGAATCAAGATGAATCATAGTATCCTCTAACACTGGCAGCAGTTTCTTGTGCGCCAAGCCTGCAGGTTCATAGTCACGGAAATCCCTCTTTGCTGCAGGACTAATCCCCTGGCCAGGTGCGTTGGGCTTTCCTGTTGATAAACAAAACAAACAAAAAAAATGTCCCTGTATATGTCATCTTGGCTAACCACTGACACACACAAAAAAACCCCAAAAAACAAAAGCAGGTCTAAAGAATGAGATCGACGGGGCATTTGAATTTCTGTCCATATTTTTACATGGAAATTTTTCTGTAATGATATAACAGGAATTTTTCACACTCTACATTGTCCATAGGAAGAATTTACGTTTTGAAGGAAGAATTTGTATTGTGAATTTTCTGCTGCACAATCCAAGGTTTCAACCACTTTGATTAAAAAAAAAAAAAAATTTAAAAGGAAAGAGAAGGGGGTCACATAGGAAAGAATAGGAATGGGTTTTAATTGCACTGCCATGCATTACAAATTGCTTGAATTGCACCGTCTTACTTTTTTTTTTTCTTCTTTATTTGTCACTCCTCATTGTTCGTCATTCTGGATTGAGGAACACTTGCAACAGAATTCCTCAATGGAAGACAATCGAGACAGCAGAATTCCTCAGTGGAAGACAATTGAGACCGAACTCCTCTCTGATCATGACTAAGCTCATTTGTAGTTCATGAATGGACTGGTTTAACACTCAAGCAGAGTAAGCCTTATCTTAAAGTTCTGTTTTGAGTTTGTTGAAGTATAGCCCATCAAACCTCTGTTGATGCAAACACTTACATGGATGTGCATGAAGATTAAAACCACACATAACTTGCATAACCAATATAAACAATCATGGGCTGACAAGAGAACGTCGGTTTCGAAGTGAGGCGACAGCAGGTGGAAACTGAAACAGCCATTTTAGGTCACTCCACCAGTGCACCACAAGACAGCAATTTTAGGTCACTCCACCAGTGCACCACAAGACAGCAATTTTAGGTCACTCCACCAGTGCACCACAAGACAGCAATTTTAGGTCACTCCACCAGTGCACCACAAGACAGCAATTTTAGGTCACTCCACCAGTGCACCACAAGACAAAACACACACCTGTAACAGCAATTTTAGGTCACTCCACCAGTGCACCACAAGACAAAACACACACCTGTAACAGCAATTTTAGGTCACTCCACCAGTGCACCACAAGACAAAACACACACCTGTAACAGCAATTTTAGGTCACTCCACCAGTGCACCACAAGACAAAACAGGTGGAAACTGACACAGACCTGTAACAGCAATTTTAGGTCACTCCACCAGTGCACCACAAGACAGCAATTTTAGGTCACTCCACCAGTGCACCACAAGACAGCAATTTTAGGTCACTCCACCAGTGCACCACAAGACAGCAATTTTAGGTCACTCCACCAGTGCACCACAAGACAAAACACAAAAGGGACACAGGAATTATTATCCCAAATGGATTCACCAGCTTCTCTTCTTTCTATGCCTCTGAACAGATTTCTAAATTAATTCCCAATGTCATCAAATATTTCTTACTATCCAGTGTTTGTGCACGTTAGGTCTCTTTGTTTTTATGCCATCTCATTCTGTAAACAAATGATTTCACTGTTTTGTTCAAGCTGTTTTTCCCCCACCATTTTGAACAGCATGATCCAAATTAGTGAAGGAGCTTACCTGGAAGTTTGGAATAGATCTGAACCTGTGTGCGCTTTGCGTAGCATAGTCCTCCGATCAGTGCCACCATCATCACAACAGCCACCACACAGCCCACAATGATCAGCAGCATTCCCTCGTCATCCTTCTGGTTGTTCTTCGATGAAGACGACCCTGTTGGACCATGCAAAATAGTAACATAAAAGAATATGATGACCAGCGTGGGTGAGAGATAGTAACATAAATGAATATGATGACCAGCGTGGGTGAGAGAGAGGCTGTGTGCGTGCGTGTGTGTGTGTGTGCGTGCGTGCGTGCGTGCGTGCGTGCGTGCGTGCGTGCGTGCGTGCGTGCGTGCGTGTATGTGTGTGTGTGGCGTGTGTGTGTGTGTGTGTGTGCACTTGTATGAGAGAGAGAGAGAGAGAGAGAGAGAGAGAGAGAGAGAGAGAGAGAGAGAGAGAGAGAGAGAGAGAAGAGAGAGAGAGAGGAGAGAGAGAGGAAGAAAAAGAAAGAGAGGAGAGAACGAGCACTACTCAAAGACTTATTCAACCAATTCCACTTCCCTCCTCACTCCTGTCCTCCCCCTCCCCTCTGCTTCTCTCTCTCTCCCTCTTCTCTTCTTGCATTCTTTCTACTCTCAAGCCAGGCTAAAACTCTTCACAAAATCAACTTCATTGAATCAAGCATGCACACAATACAGTGTGATCTGATGTAGGCTAATTTTCAACTAATGATTTACATGACCATTGATCATACCAGGCGTTCAAATTGCAATATATATAACCTACAGCACTACACGTGTGGGACTTGGCACCAAGAGACAATAAACATGAGCTGAAGTGGGCTTTTTTTCCTTTTCGTTTTTTTATTTTATTTTATTTTATTTTATTTTTGCTTAGTGAAGAAAATGTTGCTCGATCATCACAGTACTGTTTACCTTGCGAATTTGCAGTTTTGGCCACTGCATCATCATTTTCATCATCGTCGTTCTCATGGTCTTCTAGCGCTGCCAAGATCATTTGCTCCAAGACCACTTTCCAGCAGCCTCCGACACAACAACACTGGTGATGGAGCTCTGCACGCTGACAACAACATCAACAACAACTGAACACCGACATCTCGTTGTACCATCCACCATCTTAAAGTCCAGAACAATACTTTGATGTGTATATCTACAAAAATCTCAAACCATCCAGCCTACAACACAAAAAAGTCAAGAACGGCAGAACTACCTACAGATACGTTTATACTGCATCATCCACTTGCTGACTAGCTCTGCATCCCGATGAAAATAAATTTGATCTCGTGAAAACCACTTACAGAAGTCCAGAGTTAACACTGGACACAAAGTCATACTGTACCAGTACTTCACACACAGACAAATTCACCCCGAACTTGACTCTTAAAATCAAGTGTAACTATATGCAGCTAAAAAATACCAACCAATTTACACTGAAACAGACTCCGAGAAAAGTCATGTGCAGTTTTCCAGAGCCAAAAAGTCCATACCATACGGAACTGTTATACAGTCTAGAGAAGCTATGGATACTGACAAAATTTTTCACTGTATCTGACTCCCACAAAAGTCATGAGCAGTTGGGATCACTCGTCAGTCCACGTGCCTTAGCACACCAGAATCTTTACAAGCCGAGTGTAGCTTTAGGTACTCAGACTACCTCACGCTGTACCAGACTTGAGGGAAAGTCATGGGCTGCTTTGCATCCTCAAACGTTCATGCCACTGTATCAAAATCCTAGAGAACAGTCAGGAGCAGCTCTAGACACCGAAAATTTCATTTGTGCCAGAGACTGTCAAAGAGCCATTCTAGCCAGATCTGAAAGTAAAAGCACTTTCCATCTCACGCAGCACAAGGTGTATAACTGTTTTCCTGACATGCTGATTTTCTAAATTACATGATCGAAAAATGCATGTATATTCAATATATATATAGTTACTAGAGATAACAGTTACAATTTGTGCTTGCTACTGCTACTAGTGCTAGTGATGGCCTTAACATCCAAACCTCTCTTTGTTGTTTTATCTATACAGTGAATGAATTTTACTGAGAAATGATGCCATAAAAGAGTGACTGAAGTGTGTGTGTGTGTGTGTGTGTGTGTGTGTGTGTGTGTGTGTGTGCGTGCGTTTCAATTCAATACATATCAACAGAAAAGGATATCAGATGAGAAGGCAAAGAGATGCGAATGATGAAAATGCATGTACATGCAAGTGTGTATTTCTGTGTTTATGTATGTCAGTTTAGATACGCTGGATGTGTGAGCATGCATGGATGTGTGTGCGTGTGCGTGTGCGTGTGTGTGTGTGTGTGTGTGTGCGCGCGCGCGTGTGAGTGTGTGAGCCTGTGTGTATATTTTGCAATACACTGTTAACAACAACAACAAAGACCAATAAACAATCAAGCAGACAAAGAGAATAGGAAAAAGTAGTTAATTTAAATTATGCTCAACATGACTCCCAACCAAACATCGGATTACTTCACACATGATGGATTTTATTGGACAATATGTCTTCAAAACAAATAGGATCCAGATCTAAATCTCCTTCCCAGTGTCTGCTTTCTCCCGGATTCAATGCTTAATGACATGGGGCACTTACCACAATGCTTAATGACATGGGGCACTTACCACAATGCTTAATGACATGGGGCACTTACCACAATGCTTAATGACATGGGGCACTTACCACGGGTCCCCTTCCAGAGTCACTGGTAATGACAAACATCCCATCCTCAAGACCAGTTCTGTCCTCATCACACACTAGTTTTATAATAGTGCTTCGTGCTCGCATCGACCTGCCAGTACAAAACACAAAGCTCAATCCTAACATCTTTGTCCATCCTCAAAACAAAAATGTATAGGCTGAATCAACAGTTCTGTGCATAACTATATGCGTGTTTTAAAAGCATGTGCTACATCTGAACATTTATTTTCAGAAAATAAAAAGGAGAATCTTCAATATGAGTGAAAAACCATTCTCTCTAGACTCCTGTGAAATAGCATTACTGCAGCAAGCTGTCATACACCAATACTCTCAGCCAGGAAAAGCCGATCCACAAAAAACATCACAGGACTGACTGTCTAGGCAGCAAGCCAGAAACTGGAGAGAAGTTGCCAAGCATATTGCATCTCATCACAAGTGATGATAACCTAAGGGAATGAAGAGAAACAACAGCAATGCTATACTATCAACGTCAAGAGAGAGAGAGAGAGAGAGAGAGAGAGAGAGAGAGAGAGAGAGATGAGACAGACAGACAGAGGGAGAGAGAGAGAGGAGAGAGAGAGAGAGAGAGAGAGAGAGAGAGAGAGAGAGAGAGAGAGAGAGAGAGAGAGAGAGAGAGACAGACAGACACAGACAAAGACACAGAGAGAGAGAGAGAGAGAGAGAGAGAGAGAGAGAGAGAGAGAGAGAGAGAGACAGACAGACAGACAGACAGACAGACACACACACAGACACACACACACAGACTGACAGTCAGTCAAAGAAAGTGAGAGAGAGAGAGAGATTAATGCTTGTACAAACCATGCTCATCAGTCCGAAAAGAAATCAGATCTAAGATTTCCATACACTGCACTTTCTCTGGGTAAGCAGCAGTTAAAACTCTGAACACAAGTCCACACACTCTTTCATTTATTCATTTTTGTGTATAGACCAGCCAACTGCAAAGTACCATGCCAGGGGTGTCACCTATGTTGAAGTCAACTCTTGAATTAGACTATACAACAACAAAAAAAAAGACAAAAAAGGGAAGAAAAAAAATTCACACATACCTCTCCACATACACACACACACACACACACACACACACACACACACACACACACACACACCATCTCTTGTGACTTCTGCTGCGCCGTTTCACAAAATGTCTGATCCCTGGCTACATGTGTCATTCAATCCTACTGATCATTAAACGAAATGTACAAATATGGGAAGACATTCAAGTGGAAATAATGAATGAATAAGACAGAAGCATACAAGCATGAATGACTAATGAATGAGCGCATTTCTAGTCAGATGATGACTCTCCACAGTCTCTCCAATAAATAAACAGCCGATCAAAAATACTATGCAAGCATTCTGTTTTGTTTCTATTTGTGACTTACACACAGAACCGATGTTTAATTTTAACATTCTAAATGGCACTGTGTTAAATTTACTCTAATTATCATGAAGAAACAATCGTGTTGTTTAAAACATTTATTTAAACACAAAAAACCCTTCTCTACTTATTTCAGCTGAGTTCAGAATTATGTCATTACTTTTTCCATAGAAGACAGACTGAATGACATATTACTAGAGGTAAAATGATGACAATGATATATACTAGCGAGACAGAACAGAAAGAAAGAGAATTAGCATCTACAGATCGATCAACTGCTTGAACAAATCATCCTACACTGTATTCAGAGTCCTTTCGATCAATAGCAAAAGACATAAAGAAATGGTTAACATTACACTTACTTGATGGCCTTGTAGACAAGTTCTACAGTCTGATTGTTCGTCTCATCCACTCTGATTTGAAACTTGGCACTTTTATGAATACCCAATGTGAAGAAGTAACTGTTCTGCTTCAGTTGTAATGTGTACTTGCAAATCTGCCCACAAACACATAACCGAGAAAATGATTCAAAACATCATCGCACAAATTGTTCTGGGGGATTCAGCAGATGTCAGGCAAAGGAGGAGAAATGTGCACCCCCCAACCCTCTCCTTTCCATTCTTCTCCCTTAACTCCATACCGTTTTGTCATCACAACATTAACTCCCTTGGAAAACAAAACAAAACAAAACATTCTTTTGATGCAAATGTAGTGCATGATCTTTTACTAAGCGGTACACATTTCTTTGGAAATTTGAAGTAAATTCTTCTTTAGATTACGCTCTCTTCTTCTGGCATGAATATTAACATGAAAATAAATTTTAGTCTTGTAAAATATATAAACTAAAGTAACTGATTTTATGCAGACAAGCAAACAATTTCTACAGCAGACAAAATGCACACAAAATATAGAGTAACACAGTGAATAATGTGCTGCAAACCTTTATGTCTGTGAAATCTTAGGGAAACTTTCACATGGATTAGTGCTGAAGTCAAATCTTATCACCACAAAGAAAACAAACTGTATTAAGTTTTCAGAAAATAGTTCCACAGGTCGCATCTGAGAGCATAGAGATTCAAACGAATATAATGAATTAATAGCATTTTTTGTTTCAGAGAATTTCTACACACAGTTGCTGAGTGTGCTGTGACTGGGTTCATCTGGAGGGCTTGGAGTTGGAGCCACACAGCATGATTTACTTATGGACGCATCTTTGACCTTTAATTTCCTTCAAACACTTCTCACCCTTGGTTGAAGCTGGGATACTTCATGACAGGAGGTACAAAGTACTGTACAATCCTTAGTAATCTCAGATCAAAATGAGTTCCACAGCGCAACTTTCATTATCCATATTCTCGCTGAATATTTTTTTTAAATACATGCATAAAGAAGTAATTAAGCTTGATACAATTGACTCGTCAGCCATGCAAAAGGATAAAAGCTCCACTAACCCACCAAAATCTTTGCTAGCCCGCTATTCATTTGAAAGATATCGCCACTTCTTCTTTTCTCTCTCTTTTGTTGTTGCTGCTGCTGTTGTTGTTGCTGAACACATAGCAAGCATTGACTTTGATATAAAAGCAAACAATGCATAGCAAGCATTGACTTTGAAATAAAAGCAAACAACGCATAGCAAGCATTGACTTTGAAATAAAAGCAAACAACACATAGTAAGCATTGACTCTGAAATAAAAGCAAACAACGCATAGCAAGCATTGACTTTGAAATAAAAGCAAACAATGCATAGCAAGCATTGACTTTGAAATAAAAGCAAACAACGCATAGCAAGCATTGACTTTGAAATAAAAGCAAACAACGCATAGCAAGCATTGACTTTGAAATAAAATCGGAAATGAAATGAGGTAGGGAACAGTAAACGATAAACAGTAAACAAGTGGGGTATGTATACAAATATATCTGCCTTCAAAAGGGATTGCGATGGTTCCCTTATGCAGCTAGTGAAGAGTTTTCATATCTGTAACATTTTTTTTTTAAATTAAATTTCATGTTCCCAGTTTCTCCATCTTCAAACTCCCCTCTCCCCTCCCCTCCTTAACTTCAAATCTTAGCCAGGTCATTACTATGAAGACAGTTCAGTTGTTGGCCTGCGCTTGTTTTTCCCCCAGTGTTAGATTGTTCGTCTATGTATTTGTCTGACTTTATTCAAGTTTAAAAGGCTGTGCCAGTCTTGAATAAAAGTTACTCTGTGTTAGGTTTCCTTATGGGAGCAAAACATACGCCACTTGTTTACTGTTTGAAATAAAAACAAACAACGCATAGCAAGCATTGACTTTGAAATAAAAGCAAACAACGCATAGCAAGCATTGACTTTGAAATAAAAGCAAACGGCATTCAACAAATTAGTGGAGATCCTGGCCAAGCAGCTCTTCACACTAAGCAGTACCATCAGTTCTTCACACTACAGTACCATCAGTTCTTCACACTACAGTACCATCAGTTCATCACACTACAGTACCATCAGTTCTTCACACTACAGTACCATCAGTTCTTCACACTACAGTACCATCAGTTCATCACACTACAGTACCATCAGTTCATCACACTACAGTACCATCAGTTCTTCACACTACAGTACCATCAGTTCTTCACACTACAGTACCATCAGTTCTTCACACTACAGTACCATCAGTTCATCACACTACAGTACCATCAGTTCATCACACTACAGTACCATCAGTTCTTCACACTACAGTACCATCAGTTCATCACACTACAGTACCATCAGTTCATCACACTACAGTACCATCAGTTCTTCACACTACAGTACCATCAGTTCTTTACACTACAGTACCATCAGTTCTTCACACTACAGTGCCATCAGTTCATCACACTACAGTACCATCAGTTCTTCACACTACAGTACCATCAGTTCTTCACACTACAGTACCATCAGTTCTTTACACTACAGTACCATCAGTTCTTCACACTAAGCAGTACCATCAGTTCTTTACACTACAGTACCATCAGTTCTTCACACTACAGTACCATCAGTTCATCACACTACAGTACCATCAGTTCATCACACTACAGTACCATCAGTTCTTCACACTACAGTACCATCAGTTCATCACACTACAGTACCATCAGTTCTTCACACTAAGCAGTACCACCAGTTCATCACACTACAGTACCATCAGTTCTTCACACTACAGTACCATCAGTTCATCACACTACAGTACCATCAGTTCATCACACTACAGTACCATCAGTTCATCACACTAAGCAGTACCATCAGTTCTTTACACTAGGCATTACCATCAGTTCATCACACTAAGCAGTACCATCTATTGACATATTCATTTTCTTCAATGCAATTGACAGCATCTTTAACATCAGTTTCTTTCCATTTAACTGTTCCCTCCCCCCACCTATCCCCATATTTGCTTACTTTTTTTAAAACTTTGTTTTACAACTGTAGATGTGCTTTTATATTATTTTATACTAAAGACTTTGCTGGTGATAACATAGCCACTCAGCTCACAAACAAATGACAGCCGATCTGACAATATCAAGTAAACGCTACTGCACAAGTGCTTACAAATATCCGCGTCTGTGAAGCCAGCAGGATTATACTCACTGTACCAGCTTCATGCCCACCACATGAGAATGACCAAAATCAATGTCCATTTAAAATTTGACTGAAAGCTTTTAGTCTTCAAAAATTCTAAGAGAAATGATCAGTGCAGGTAACAATGTTTTGATCACCTGAGAGGCTATTCAGATTTAAAAAGCACCCTCTACCTGGGTTTGTACTTATCTCTGGTGACCCAGACACTAAATGTGTCCAGCCTTCTGTATGTAAGTGTGTTGTGACAAGATGACAAGCTCATGATTTATTCTGAGCAAAACCCATACCACCACATTCCTGATACTAACTGTTCCAAATCTGTCAAAGACAAGCAGTAAATAATGTGCTGCAAAACTTTCCTTGCCAGAGGAATATTTGAAACCGTTCAATTTTGACAGATTAGGAATCTTTTCAAAACTAAAGTAATTAAAGTACAACAATTATTTACACTCGCTTCAGATTTCCTTTTGAAGTGCACTTTGAAACAATGACAGGAATATTCTCTTTTTTTTAATGTTATTTCACATGAAATTTTTGTAACCGGTTCAAGAAGCTACCACTCGTCCATAAAAATATTTTTTTTTTATTCAATTTATTTTTCTTTATTGTCCATTTCTGGTTTGCAATATTGAGTGCCTGAACTTCACTGAATTACTTCGCCAATTTCTCTCTCTCTCTCTCTCTCTCTCACACACACACACACACACACACACACACACACACACACACACACACACACATTATTTTCTTAAAACAAATATTAGTGTACCCTGAGTGGATTCAAGCCAGACAACCATTCAGAGGACTGGCTGCTAGCCAGTAGTACCAAAACATGCACAAATACACATTCATCTTTTGACCTTTTCATATTCAAAATTAAGTTTGAATTCACTCATTGAATTGCTCACCGAAACGCTATGACAACCATCACCAAAGCCGCTTGTGTGTGGATTGTCCCGAGGTACACTGTAATCTCCACAAGGGTTGAACGTGTAATTCCAGGATGATTGTAGTACTCGTGTATTGTGAAAAACCTGGAACAACAAAATTTTGTCAAGTAATTATCAAGGCATTAGCTTTCTACCCCTATCTCCTCCCCACACCCATCCCCCCCCCCCCCCCCCCACACCAATCTTATCCCACCATTTTGCTAATACCCACTTTCAATCCACACATCACTTCCTTTGGCCATTCTGTTGCACTGAAAATGTTACCTATATGATTGTCTAGCATGTGACCTGTCTCTATCTGCACAGCACCCCAAAGCCAAATTTGCAGATGATTCAATGAAAACTGTGGATTTGTTAAGAGTGCAAGAAGACAGACAAACAGAATGCACTTAAGATCAACAGCTATCTGTCTGGATCAAATAGTTCACAACTAAATTTGCACTTAGACATTGTCAGAATTTGAATCCTTGAGTACCTAACCTTAAAAATAGGTATTTTTGCTGCTGAAACATATATCTTAACATGTTGTCATTCTGGTGGTATTAGTGTAGCGTCGGATTAATTTCCCCTCCCTATTCTCTCAAATTATCCATGTTTTCTGTATGATCTGTGTGTGTGGACATTCAACTTGATGATAACTAACAAACTGCCTATTCAAAGCCATTCTGACTGTCAAGATTCTGATTAATACAGTGAAGCCTTGTGGTGATGATCTTCAGGAAACCAGGCTCTTTAAAGCACAGGTGGGGAATCTTCACAGGGAGATCAAAAGCCATTCTGACTGTCAAGATTCTGATTAATACAGTGAAGCCTTGTGGTGATGATCTTCAGGAAACCAGGCTCTTTAAAGCACAGGTGGGGAATCTTCACAGGGAGATCAAAAGCGAGGACAGAAATATTCCACAAAAATAGGTTGTCTGGTGAAAGGGGTGCAGGTCCTTTTTAGTAGTCATCTTCAGAAAACCTTAAAACTTGAGTCTTTACAGGTAGGAATCTTTATTCAAAGATCAGCTTACAATAGACAAAGATGCTCCATAAAAAAGCAGATTGCACGGTTTAAAGGGAGCAAGTCCTCATTTTGAGAGTCTTTATTCTGGCATTTTATTTCATTCTATTTGACCATGAATCTTGACACTGTCATCCTCAATCTCATCAGAAATGAATATCAACGGTGCTATGAAAGGCATCACTGAACACCACTGTCCTGACAAGGCAGTAGTGCAGTGTCTTCTTTGGAGGGTTGCCAATGATGATCCCTTACTGACTGCTCCCGTGCCCTGCGATGATGGGGCAGAGACAGGGCAAACCAGGATGTGACTGTGTTTGAGGAGCCAGAATGACGACATGGGAATAACGCTAACGGTGTTTGACAGGCACACGATATGAGACAATAACAACAACAGAAGTCAATGCTGCTTAGGATGTACATAAATGGGGACAAAAAATTAATGACTGCCTAGAATGCATTTGCTACAATTCAGACATCATTTTTCATCATTAACAGCCCTAATGTGGCCCTTTGCGGTCGGCTGGGCTATAAGCAACATTATCTTATCTTATCTTTCATCATTAAGGTAACCCTGATATGGCCCTTTTTGGTCGGTTTGGTTATAAACAACATGAGTTGTCCTTCTCAAGTAATAGAAGACCATCTATGAACTTTTCAAAACCATTGCATCAATATCCGTTTCTAGATCTGAATTCTTTGAACTTAAAAATCAGACTTGAAGTTGAACCTACCTACCCAGTAGCTAAACAGACTTTTTACTTGATTTTTTTTTTAGTGCCACAATCATGTCTATGATCATCTGCAGGGTTTCTTATCAAGCACAATTTGAGGTGAAAAAAATTAAGCAAAGATTTCTAGGTTAAAAACAAAAACCTTCTGAGGTTTTTTTGTGTTTTTTTCTTTCTTTTGCTTTTGCTACTTCCATAACGGCCTTCCTTTAGAAAAACTTATCAAAACTGAGTAAACAAACCCAGCAAAGAAACAACATTACAGTCCCATTTTCTTTTGTTGCTAGCATGTGAGCTTTCAGTTGCTTTCTTGATATGCACTTTCAATGTTACCACTGTCACCTTGAATTATGCTGAACAACAAAAACAAATAAAAATAAGTTTTTTTCTTTAGCAGAAGCTCAATATTACCCTCCTTTTTAAATGATAAGAACTCCAATTAAATGCCTTTAAAATTCTGCACACTTCTTTTTCTTTGTGTGTGTGTGTGTGTGTGTGGTGTGTGTGTGTGTGGTGTGTGTGTGTGTGTGTGTGTGTGTGTGTCTGTCTGTCTGTCTGTCTGTCTGTGTGCATTATGTCAGTGTCTGTCCCTGTGCGTATGTGCATACATGTGTGTGTCACTGTGTGTGTGTGTGTGTGTGTGTGTGTGTGTGTCACTGTGTGTGTGTGTGTGTGTGTGTGTGTGTGTGTGTGTGTGTGTGTGTGTGTGTGTGTGTGCCTGTGTGTATGCGCGTGTGCACATGCGTGAGTGAATGCATGCATACATGCATATATGTGCATGGCGATGTTAAATTGAAAGCCCACTTTGCATTTAATGTCTACAACCACTCAGGTTATATGAAAAATTGGGATAAATTGACAATCCTGAGAGGATGAGTCAGGAGAAAGAATTTCTAATACTACACTACACTTAATCAGAATGACAACAAACTCAACAGCATAATTAATACCAAGTTTCTAATATTGGGCGCCTGAGATATAAACCAAAACCTAACAGAGTTATTCAGATGCCCATTACCCATTAGCCCCCCCCCCCCCCCCCCCCATCCCCATGTACCCTTACATTAGTATCCTCTAACAGTAACACTAACAGAAACCAATGTTACGGTCCTTCCCCACATAGTTCTAAATTCTACAAAACTAGTTATGTTGTCACGGACAAAAAAAGAAAAACCGAAGTCGTGGTCAGTCGCCAGCCAGTTTAATTGGACATAAGTCCAAACTCAAATATCCTGGTTTCCAGGCAGACGACTTAAGGTGTCGAGTAAGCCAATTAGGCATAGCGGAGAGGCTCCACGGAGACAGCACTGTCCAGCAGACAGACTAAGTAGCTTGGCCGACGTCTCGATAGGTCTGGCCAGACGGATCTCGGCGTCTGGGTCAGACTCATCCAGCCAATTTGCAGGACCAGCGCCCACAAGTTAAGTCGGACGTCGCCGGTTGAAGTAGGAGGGGGGAAGGTATTGTGTGGTGGGGTGAAATCAAGCTAATTAATTAAATGACCCATTGACCACCACAGAGAGCAAGGCCGGTAGATGTGACTTTGACGATTTGAATGTCCAATGGAATGAGAGGGAGGTAACCTCAGTATAAGGCGGGGAAAATACTGACCAATGGTACTCACCCTTTGACACATAGGATGAGAATAAAAAAAGTGAGGAGAGAGAAGAAGGAGGAGAACCAGGGAAGGGAGAACGAAAAACAGACAGAGAGGAAGAAGTTCTGGGAGTAGGCTCTGACGAGAGAAGAGCAGAGAGATGAGAGGAGTGAACAGAACCGAGCTGAAGCATTAGCACCAGATAGAGTCTGCAGGGGAAGGACTAAAGAGAGATGTTGAGAGAGAGAGAGAGTTGCTAATCGATGAAAAGAAAAAGAAAAAAAAGAAAAAAAGAAAGCAACCATGTCCATTTGATAGAGCAGACTAGAAGAGCGAGAGAGAGAGAGTGCAATGCGTTAATGCAGGAAGAAAGAAAGGAGAACAGATCGATGTCTAGTAGTCACTGTTCAATCTGAACCGGGTTCGACCTTATACCTGGCAGCGCCACTTTCATCAGCAGTCCAACCTGACCAACGCCAGCGGTCTAACCTGACCAGTGCCAGCAGTCTAACTTGACCAGTGCCAGCAGTCCAACCTGACCAGTGCCAGCAGTTGTGTCGTGACTGGTGTTTGTGAAAGTGACAGTGAAAAGAAAAGAAAAGAAAAGAAGAAAAGGAAAGACAGTGATTCATGAATAGTTAAGATCACCTGGCCAGGTAAAGTGAAAAATCTATTTATACCCGGGTTAGTTATGATGATTTAGATAAATGGTTTTGTGAAGTTCAAGGAAAGAAAGAATGTTTTATTTTATTTTGACTCCATGCGCATTGATGTTTTCTTCCATGATTATGTGTAGTAAAGTTATAGACTTTACTAGTGGTTTGATGTGACGAATGCATGATATATGAATGAGATTGTAAGCAAGCTGCGAGTGTGTTTGGGCTGTGCGCTAGTCCTTCCTCCACTGACATACCCCGAGGTTGACAATGTTCTTTATTTAAATTACCAACTTACCTAGATATCTATGAACAAAGAATGACCTCTCTTTTACACACGTACGCGCACACACACACACAAACACATGCACATGCATGCACACCTGCACACACACACACACACACACACACACACACACACACACACACACACACTCACACTTACAAGTTCACTCATTTTCAAAATCTGTAAGTTTTCATTGACTGTTCAGAACCATTCTATCGTTTTCAAACCTAAATCACTGTTTTTTTTTTACTTCCATGCTACATTAAATTATATTAACAATCTTTTGCTTGCAATTAAATGGGGTGAGATTTCCAGAATGAAGAATAAAGAAACTGTGATGCATTATAAATTATTTTCTTGCTACAGTCTCTGCTTGTTTTTTTTTTTTTTTTTTTTTTTCTCAACAGTCTACACTGATGTCCTTTTTCTTCTTTATGATTTTGGTTGGATCAGCAAAATTCCAATACAATGAGGTACTGATCTGGTAGTTGTGATATAATTTCTTTTTTGTTGTTGTCAAAAACCAGTTTTTACCTTACATATGTCTATGACACAATTTTCTTTTAATTCTTTCAAAAGATTCCTGCAAATCTGGACAAACAGATCTTTAAAAACTATTTTCTACATAATAATACTTGAAATTAAGCCATAGAATGTTGGTGAATCCCAAACACAGTCATAAACACTAAACAGTTTCTGTTTGAATACTGAAAAGACTCTAGGCTCAACAGTATTATAGTTTAACTTTAAAAAGCATGTGTTTTAGTTTTAATATGAAAATTAGACATGTTTGGGGGTAATGAACTGACCCAACATTTTATCATTCTAAATCCCACCTTAAGTCTATGGCTAATACTAGAAGTTTCCCCTTTCACCATAAAAATATAATTTCTTAGCACTTTGATTTAAGTGTTAATCCAATGCAGTTTGCAAATTTGTGTACAAATTGTTTCTCTAATAATGTTCTACATATACAATACACATGCAAGCACAACGCATGCCCAGTATGTGTGTCAGAGAGAGAGAGAGAGAGAGAGAGAGAGAGAGAGAGAGAGAGTGTGTGTGTGTGTGTGTGTGTGTGTGTGTGTGTGTGTGTGTGTGTGTGTGTGAGAGAGAGAGAGAGAGAGAGAGAGAGAGAGAGAGAGAGAGAGAGAGTAGCTGTTACCACCGTCTGAACCGTGCCGCCCAAATCAGAACCCATGAGTGATATTCAAAGTCAATTCATTTGTTATGCCACTTTCGTAAGTTTACTTTTACTTTGCAATGTTTCCAAGTGTTTGCCTTGTTAAATTGTTGCTAAGGCGATCAAGGATACGGTTTGGAACAGACTACAACAGCGTTAACTCTTACCTGGGAAATCCATCGTTTCGTGCAAGAGGTTCCAGGTTGATCACATCATCTTTTGTTGCACCAATCTGAACCCTGCATGCACTCAGCTGTTTGAAACGAGTCAGTGTGGAACCTGGAGCCACCGAGTCCGAAGTCGTCTGCACGATCACGATATGGAGCAAGTGCGCACATGCAAGCCACTTTAAGGACAATGCAATTTTTGCAAAACAAGAACGAGGATGAAACATGCTGTCCTCAATTATTCACAAAACACAGGGAATTTCTTTGAAAACTTTCCTCTCCGATGTGGTTCTGCGAACATCACGAACCTTGTTCGGATAGCAGAAACATGATATCCACGACAAAATGTAACAATGTACTTCATTGGTCTTCAGACAATTATCCCGTCATGATATTGTCCAATCAGGCATAGTTTTCCGTATGTTGCAGTTTGCCAGAGAAATCAGCTGATAGGTCACACACCTCGTTTAAAAAAATGGTCCCGCTACTACTGGTAGCAGGTGCGTAATATTTGCTCGTCGATCAAATGCATATCACTAAAATGCTAAAAACTGCTTGTTTTCGCAAAAGGTTCATTGCCTCCCAAAAATGTATAGGTTCTTTCTGTATTTAAAATTCTTTAACATAATTATACATTGACATAACCCTAAGATGGCTGATGAGGAAGGGCCGTCTCTCCAGAAGCGCCGCCAAGCGTCAAGGGTCACCATGTTGTATAAGATCCACAACGAACTGGAGCAGATCAACAAAAGTGTCCTAACAAAAAAAACAACAATAGTAAGAGACAGAAGATCACATGACCAACAGTTTAAACGCTTGGTAAATCATAAACAGGCTCTTCTATTTTTTCCCCCGAGCCATCTGTGAGTGGGATGAACTCCCAGCACACATTGTAGAGGCAGACTCCCCTGACAGTTTTAAAAATAGAGCCACCTCCCACCTTCTTCTTCTTCTTCTTCTTCCAGATGGGGATGTTTAACCTGCCCCGCGCCCACAGTCTTCACGTAGACTATTCTGGCACACAGGTTGCATGCATTGTGTATTTTCGTGTAGCCGGTACTCACCCGTCTTAGGACATGAGCATCGGGATCTTTAGAGTCCGTGTATGATCTTAGTGCATGTGACACAGACTAGACCTCGGTTTATAGTCCCATCCGAACGACTAAATCTATAAAGTGCAGTTCTAAACATTGCACGCATGAAACAAAACTCAAGGTTTAAGAACTGGCACCATGAACAATGGTGCAGGGGTGGGACTCTCCATACAGGAAAAAAAGAGGAAACAGTGTAGTGGGTCCAGGGGCATGCCCCCCCCCCCCCCCCCCCCCCCCCCCAAAATTTTGGGTAGCTACACACCTCAGTGCTGACACTCTTGACAGTCTCGCTGCTGCGAAACTTCAGGAGTAAGATTAAAACGAACGCAAACATAAACTGTCCTGTATGAATGTGAGAGTGCAAGGTTAGGTAGGTAGTGGGTAGGGGGTGTGCTGGTAGGACTGCCGCTGCGGAGGGGAGGGGGGGTGCCAGGGCCGTCACTAGGATGCCTGCCCGTCACTTCTCGTCCCCTCCGATCCAGTTTAGTGGGCAGGGAGTGTTTAAATGTGATCTGGAGCAAATGTTGTGATCTACTTATGCAACTTGAAGAGCTATTTCAAGCCTACACAGGAAAAAGAAAAGAAAAGGATATTTAAGTCGGGCAGCCGGTTCAAGGAAACCTATTCTGTGGCAAAATAATCAGAGTGTTGATTGTGGCCACATAACAGAAGAAGAGAAGAAGGGCAAAGACTGTTTGGGAAATTGGGACACTGAGTAACTGTTCGTGGGACGGAGGAGGGGGGGCGGGGAGACTAAAAAAAAACAAAAACTTAAAGAGATTAAAGAGAAAGAGAGAATAGTGAGGAGAGGTCCACTTCTGGATTTCACATCTCTCTATCTGTCTGTCTCTCTCTCTCTGTCTCTCTCTCTGTCTCTCTCTCTCTCTCTCTCTCTCTCTCTCTCTCTCTCTCTCATATATATATATATATATATATATATATATATATATATATATATATATTTTATATATATATATATGTGTGTGTGTGTGTGTGTGTGTGTGTGTGTGTGTGTGTGTGTGTGTGTGTGTGTATGTGTGTGTGTGTGTGTGTGTGTGTGTGTGTGTGTGTGTGTGTGTGTGTGTGTGTGCGTGCGTGCGTGCGTGCGTGCGTGCATGCGTGCGTGCATGCGTGCGTGCGTGCGTGTGTGTGTGATAATTTAGTAGCGGGAATAAACAAATGCAAGCTAACAATTCCTCCATCATTAAATTAATGACGGCAAAGATTCGCAGGAAACAAAAACTGGAGAGAGAGAGAGAGAGAGAGAGAGAGAGAGAGAGAGAGAGAGAGAGAGAAGTTACAAAACTATGCAAAAACTACTGAATTGATTTCGTTGAAACTCGGCAAGATGAATTAATGACAATGCTGGCCCAGGTGGGTCTGTAATGCACATCCCTGTCAAACCGTGGATCCCGTCAGATTGTTCAACAAGAGCATTAAATGCATATAAAGGAGTTTCAAAACGAGGTGACTAAGGGCGGAAAATGAAGCAAATTTTTAAAAAAAGGAACAGCATCAGTTCCACCAGACAATACAGACAAACAAATTACAGGACAAAACACAATGCATTTCGACCTCTTGGGTCTTCTTCAGGCAAAAACTAGCAACATTTAGGACCATGAAAACGAAGAACGAGCAACCACTCATCTCATAGTCGGCGCAAAATGGACGTTGGATGAAAAAATAAACTGAAAGATAAGTGCTCGGTCTTCGTTTTCATGGTCCTAAATGTTGCTTGTTTTTGCCTGAAGAAGACCCAAGAGGTCGAAATGCATTGTGTTTTGTCCTGTAATCTGTCTGGCTATATAACTGTCTGGTGGAATTAATACCGTTTCTTTTTAAAATTTGCATATAGAGGAGCTCATTCATTCCCTACCAACTATTCAGTGCTGTACAGTATTCATTTGCTTCCCTTTCCATCCGAACCCGAGTACTTTTACACTTGTTATTATTGTCGAGTCATACAAGTACCTCAGCACCTTTATTGACATCCTCTCTGAACATAGACATCGTATACAGGAAAGTCAGTAAATGATTATTCTTCCTCGGGAAGCTCAGACAGTTTTGGGTCGACATTAAAATCCTACACCTCTTCAATTAGCCTAGAGTAAGAGAGCCATACTGTTAAAAAAAACACCAACGTGTATATATTTAGGCTAGCCTCATTCAACAACAACAAGAACAAGAACGACAACTGCAACAACAATAATAACGATAATAACAGTAATGATAACAACAATAGTAATGATAATAATAATTATGTTGATATAAATAATGATGATGATGATGATGATGATGATGATGATGATGATGATGATGATGATGATGATCACAACAATAAATTATGATTAGTATTTCATAGCGCAATTCTAGCTGAAAACTACTTATTGCGCTTTAATACAGATAAAAGCAATCTTTACCACAGAACTATTATTGTAAACACACAATGCGGGAAAAGTTTTTTTTTTTGTTTGTTTTTTTGTTTGTTGTTTTTAAATGCTTAGCTGAAAAGATAAGGTTTCAGCTGTGCTTTCAAAAGTGATCACGTGGGCTGGTTTCGTAGGGTGGGATCGAGGCAATGAGTTCCAAACAGTTGAGATAGAAAAACTGAAGGAACACTCATCATTTTTTTTTTTTTTTTTAAATTTCACTTGGAATCTTCAGGGTTTCCGACGGGAACAGCTGAGAATGAGGGATGACTGGTATGTGCACAGCGTACAGGACGGTGGAAGAGAACCATCAAAGAAACAGAGGACGACAGTGGCTAGTGTATACTGATAACGAAATTTAGCTGGCAGCCAGTGAAGCTCCCTCACCAGTGACTCGCTTTCTTTTGTTAAGGACGAATCACGCTGTGCTGTTTGATTTCGCTGGATCTGGGAAATTTGTTCTGCTGTCAAGCCATTCAGTACTGAATTACAAAAATCAAGCTGAGAAGTACTGAGTGAGTTGACGGGTCTTGCTGTTGCTTCAATTGAAAGATATTTACAAACTGGGCAAAACGGCCAAATTTCAAGAATGACGCGACACTTACTGCTGATCTGATCCTGCTTTGAAAGTGCCTGGTCAAGTTTGACTCTGACTTATTTGACTGTCGGTTTAAATCCAATATTACTGCCACCAATATTACTAACCCGCTGTCTGTCTGCTTGATTCGTAAAAGAGCGCCAACAATCATCATTTCCATTTTTTTAATATTTAGCATGAGCTCATAGCTGTCCATCCAGGAGAGGACATTAGGAATGCACGCGCGCGCACACACACACACTTAATACTGGACTGAAAATCACAAAATTCACAAGGTGATGCACTATTTGACAACTTGGTGTCATCTGCATACTTATGAAAGTCACCAGTGTGTGCTGAAATTATCTTGGACAAAGGTTGAGAGTAGAATGTGAACAACACAGGTCCTAAGACAGAGCCCTGGGAAACACAAGGGGACTTTGGACAGACATGCAACCGTCGATGACAACTGACTGACAACACAAGTAACGTATGACACAAGTCAGTCAAAAACTTTGCCCTGAACGCCAAAAGTTACTTTCAACCTCTTTAAAATGATGGAATGATCCAGCGTGTCGAATGCTGCACTGAAGTCAAGGAGAGCAATCATGGAGATGAATCTCTCATCTGCATTCGTCAGCAGAGTGTCCATGACACTTAGTTCAGCAGTCTTTGTGCTGTAATCCTTCCTATATGCAGATTTTCCATGCATCACCTCAGCTACGGCTGCAAACTTTCCACAGACATTGATGTGATGGGAAGGTCACGGGAGTGGGGCGGGAGGCGTCGGGAGAGGGGGGGGGGGGTGTCCTAAGGTGCGGCGATAAACGATGATGGCAGCAAATATTAATGGAGTCATTAATGCCGAGTGGAACATGAAGAGCCACAGAAGTTGAATCGATCCTCTTGTGAAAGTTGACCAATTCAGTGAAATGACCATGACAATGCAGTGGAGAATCTGTTTTGGGGTCTGATACTGCATGGTGGAATTTTAGCGGTCTAGGTCTCTACGGTAGATAACCCTGGCATCAATTGTTCACAGTGTTAGTCGACGGAGATTTTGTTTCATGTTATTGTTGACATCGCCAAGCTGACGTTACAGGGCCTTTCAAAAGCTGTCACCAGCTTAGGGAAAAGACGTCATGTCCTGCACAAATAACGATGACAACTATTTACTTATCAATATTATTAAACTCATGACGTGAATTATCTGTTGACATCCTCGAGTCTGATAAAACTATGTCCTGCACAAATAACGATGACAACTATTTACCTATCAATGTTATTAAACTCATATCGTGAATTATCTGCTGATGTCCTCAAGCCTGATAAAACTATGACCTGCCGAAGGCGCTAGGCAACAACTTGAGTTTATGCTCCTCCCTCACACACACACACACACACACACACACACACACACACACACACACACACACACACACACACACACACACACACACACACACACACACACACACACAAACACCCTTCCTCCCGGATCGAACAATAGAGAAAAAAAAATGGATATCGAACACGACGGTGCCAAATCAGATGGTAACTTACAGCAAAAAAAAAAATGTAAGTATGACAGAACCGCAAAAGCATATTTTGAGAAAATTGCCGGGTGACATATAGACATGGCAGATTGGACAGCAATGCCCGCTCTGTGTGGTGTGTACAGTTTCACTGTCTAAATGCCAGACCAATGGTTACAATAATGAATAAACAAACAAACAAAAAAATGATAAAACAAAGATTGGGTGCACATGCCGAAAAGCCTAAGGACTGGGAACGACAAACAAAAAATTAACAAAATAAAATAAAATAAAGTAAAGGAAGAAAGAAAAAAAAAGGCACGTTATAATCTGAAAAAAGAAGAAGAAAATATTCAAAGATTATTCTAGGACAAATATAGATGAATGGTCCACACACACACACACACACACACACACACACACACACACACACACACACACAAGAGAGAGAGAGAGAGAGAAGAGAGAGAGAGAGAGAGAGAGAGAAGAGAGAGAGAGAGAGAGAGAGAGAGAGAGAGAGCGAGAAGCAGGCGCGCACGCGCATATACAGACAGTGGATCATCTTGGGATTTGCTGACTTTGTTCCGATAAGACCTTTCTTATCTTCATTGCTCCGGGACCAGGCTGCTTCCAGTTCAGTAGTGGGCGACCATCCCCAACCCGGCGGGTCCCCGGGTGGCGGATAGGGGAACGGCCCTCAGATATGGGGGTTAGCTGCGATATAAGTCAGGCTTGCCTCGCAGAATAAGCAGTCCCGGACCAACTGGCGATGTTCCTACCAGGATGGGGTGGGTCAACAGGTGGCACTGTTGTCCTCACTGAAATACCCCATGTGTCCTAAAACGGGCTAATCCTGCGGTCAAGAGGCGCGTTATAACCTCTAGCCACGGGGTGGGATCCTCGCAGAAACAACCCCCCCCCCCCCCCCCTTGTGCTCACAGGGTAGGACGTACGGGCCATGAGCTAAGGGTGAGGCACCCCAAAAGAAAACTCCAGCTGAAGACGGAGGTATCGGGCCACTGGCGCAACTAAAACCACGATACCACGCATCTACGCTTTCATGATGATGCAGTCCACAGAAATTCGATGTGGCGCTCGACCTTCGGAGACCCGCCTGGGAGGTCGGGAGCCGGGCCCTATGCCTCAAAGAGGCCCACCCCAAGCAGTCGGTGGTCGGACGCCAAGTTGTACGGCACCCTGGAGGAGCTGCGGTGGACGGCAGCCTTCATTGAGGACACCGGGCTGCTCATCTAACAGGAAGCGAACGAGGAAGAAGAAGAATCTTCATTGCTTCTGCTTAGAATCTAGCCAGGGAATTCATTACATTTTCATTATCATTTGAAAAAAAATATTTGCTACCAATTTCTGATCAGGGTTTTTTTTCCTGTAATGGAATTCAGAATATCACAGCTTTTGCGTTTTTCATCATAAACAGGATAATTGAAAAATAGATGAACTTCATCTGTTCCATTTCCACACGATGGGCAAACGTAGTTTACAACTCCTTCACTTTGAAACTATTGTTTGAAATTTTGTAGGCCGCTAACTCTTAGTCTCAATATGATAAGGCTAACCCTGTGCCATGTATCCAGAACAAAATGAATGATAGATATTTCCTGCTTGAAAAAGCATTTCTGAAAGAATAAAACCACCTATATTTATCATTATCTTCCAATTCCGAATGCCAGTGCTGTTTATAGTACGAGATAAGTTTGTCTTTGAATTAATTGATAAAACCATACTAACTACCAACACCTTGGCTTAGCCACACAATGCCAAATCCATTCTCACATAGAAATTCTCTTAACATTTGATGCCCAGTTTAAGTGACCAGATTCATGTTGTTTAATGAGCATTTCATAGGACTGTCTGCAGATTCTCGACTTTGGTAAGTTTATGAGTTTAAGCCAATATTTTATTCACTTTACTGGCATTCGAATACAGAGGGGGTATCTTCCGGTTTCCCCATAAACTAATTTATTAGAAGTGTGGCGAGGAACACCTAAAAATCTTTTTATTGCAAAGTTATGCATTTTTTCAACTTGTTTACTATCTTCCTCCAGTCCCCACACTTCAGCTGCGTATGTTAATATGAGCTCTATTTGTGTGTCGAACATTTTCCAAACAGATCTATATCCCCAATGCTCAATTTTCTCATGGATCTCACAATGTGTCCATTACTCCTTTCTTTCCTTTTCTACAGACATCATTCTGATAAACTGCTGCCAATACTTAATTTTGTAGTAAAAACCATTCCTAAATATTTGTAAGAATTTGTAACCATCACTTCTTTACCTCCATAAAACCATCTCTCCCTGGCAGCCAAATGACCCCCCTTTCTAAACACCATTACGTTTGTCTTTTTTAAGATTAACGATAAGAAATAATCGACCTGTTTATCTGTCTAAGCTGCCAAGCTGGTTCTGAAGACCTATTATTGTATCCGACAACAGTAAGACATCATCTGCAAACAAAAGAAGAAAGATTTCGACTGCCCCAGGAATTAATTGTATTTCATGCTGTCCAGTCAAAGACAATCCTACAGCTAATCCATTAATGAAAAAGGAGAATAATATGGGGCTCAGTAGGCAACCTTGTCTCACTTCTCTAGGACAATTGAAATAATCAGAATAACAACATTTGTCACAAATACATGCCAACACAGAATCATAAATACTCCGTAAAGCCCAATACCTTTTGCCATTCACACCATTCCTCCTCAAAACTGCCCATAAAAAATTCCTGTTCACAGGGTCAAACGCTTTTCAAATATCAATAAATGCAACGTAGAGTTTGGAATTCTTTTAAAAAATAAAAAAAAACCCAACACCAACAACAACAACAACTTCTTTATGATAGCATAAAGGGTGAAAATATGTTCGATTGTACTATACCCTACTCTGAAATCTGCCTGCTCCTCAAGAAATTTTTTCTTCTTCTTTTGCCCACATGGATAGCCTTTTCGTGAAAATGTGTGTGTAAACTTTACTTACAACTCTTGTTAAAGCTATGCCACGATAATTATCTGGCTGATCGACGTCTCCTTTTTATGTATTGGTACGATAATGGATTGCGATCACTGTTAAGGGTTTATTCCATGATCGAACAATTTGTTGAAAAAGACAGCCAGAAAATCGATAACAACAATATCTACGCTTCTCAACAATTCACGTATGATTTTGTCAGGCCCTGCGCTCTTCCCAGACGCATTCGTGTTGTGAGGACCATGTCTCGCACTTGTGCTGTGAGGACCATGTCTCGCACTTGTGCTGTGAGGACCATGTCTTGCACTTGTGTTGTGAGGACCATGTCTCGCACTTGTGCTGTGAGGACCATGTCTCGCACTTGTGCTGTGAGGACCATGTCTCGCACTTGTGCTGTGAGGACCATGTCTCGCATTCATGCTGTGAGGACCATGTCTCGCATTCATGCTGTGAGGACCATGTCTCGCATTCATGCTGTGAGGACCATGTCTCGCATTCATGCTGTGAGGACCATGTCTCGCATTCATGCTGTGAGGACCATGTCTTGCACTTGTGTTGTGAGGACCATGTCTTGCACTTGTGTTGAGAGGACCAAGTCTTGCACTTGTGCTGTGAGGACCAAGTCTTGCACTTGTGCTGTGAGGACCAAGTCTTGCACTTGTGCTGTGAGGACCATGTCTTGCACTTGTGCTGTGAGGACCATGTCTTGCACTTGTGCTGTGAGGACCAAGTCTTGCACTTGTGGCATGGTGAGGACCAAGTCTTGCACTTGTGCTGTGAGGACCATGTCTTGCACTTGTGCTGTGAGGACCATGTCTTGCACTTGTGCTGTGAGGACCATGTCTCGCATTCGTGCAGGAAGATGGAAAAATCGCAATGCACGCAGGAGCCTGATCTTGTAATTCATGGAGATGCTCTACTTCTTCCACACAGGTTTAAATTTGGACAGTGCTGTATTTGTCTTTGATGCCTTAAGAGGTTTTCTGGTTTGGACTCCTCACTGCTGATGAGGGATCATCGTTAAATGATTCGTTGAACTGTTCTAGCATCTGCCCATGGACAGTTACTTCAGTGCTGATTGCGGTGGTGTGGCTGACCATCGTCTTGGTCTTCTCGGCGCTGAATTCATGCCGAATCTTGCTGATGATGATTGATCCAGTTGTTCAACAAGCTTCGCAGATTCTTGTTCACTGCCTGTGAAACCATCGATGCCATCTGCGAAGCGAAGGCTTATGAAAGTTTTCCCTCCAATGCTGGCTGCCAGGATATGTTGAGAAGTCGGGGCGACAGAAGGCAGCCCTGACGAACTCCAACTGAAATATGGATCCAGTCTCCAGTAGCACTCTCTGTGAACATCGCGCTAGTTGTCCTGGAATACAGTTGCTGGATGCTGTTGATAACCTTCTGCCCTACGCTGAATTCCTTCAGTGTGGCCCATAGTACCTCAGGCCTGACTCTGTCGAACGCCTCTTGAAGTCGGTGGAGACGAGGTACAACTTTTCCTGGCGCTGGAGATGTTTTTCGCAAAGGGTACTTAAGTTACAAATTTATTGATGGTGTTTCTATCTTTTTTTCTTTTGTTTTGTTTTTTGTTTTGATTTTGTTGTTGCTGTGGTCTAATCTGTCACCCACTACATTTACACAGTAGTTGTTTCACTCTATCGCTGTAATATACGTACTTTCCCCCCTTTTTTCTGACTATAATTCATATACACTTTTTTAAGCCTTCACAGAACAAATCAGGTAAATAGGTCACAATAAGCCTTCAGAGAACAATTTCCATCTTTGCGGGATCCAGCCTATTCCTAAGCAAGGATGATGTCATTGCTCGTGGTTAGAGTCTATTCTTAACGATATCAAGCATCAGGATTCAACATGAACTAACCAGTGAGACCATAAATATCAAATATATGTTGTAAGTTTTCAAGTTTATGTACAAATTATGCATTTGCACGGTAGGAAAGTTGCTCTGGTTCATGC
>CM031611.1:79916235-79918735 GCA_018398815.1 Conus ventricosus | reverse complement strand
CCTTGCAAAAGACCATGCTCCGCATTGTCTCAAAACAACGGTACAAAAAGGACAACAACCGAATTTGCTGACACACAGCTACACGCGCAAAGTTTTGGAAAATACTTTACAACCAACGGTTTATAAGTTATAAAATATACAATTAGTGAATACCACTCCAATGAGTTATCATTGACGTGCGCTATTGCGTTATTTCAACTCATTTTATAACGACCTCTGTGCGCACTTATGCAATTCCCCTACCTGCGGATTTGCCACATCTTCTCTTCACAATTTCTATGAAAAGCACAATATAATATGATCACGATCCATGACACTTCACTGAGGAATCTCCATCCTCACTTATTGCAAATAATGCATCACTACACAAGCGACTGTATGCTCCAAGCATAACTACATTTACATGAACAAATCTCACAAGGAAAATATAAACAGTCTCGCACACAAAAAATATGAACATAGCCACCTGGGAATGAACCCATATCCAATCAACATAACGGGAATCAACACATATTATCAACAATGCACCCCGGATATGACTGACTTCCTCTGAGTTGCAGCTTGCTAGACTAAAACGGCTTAAATAGTCAGCTCCGACATTCTGTCGACCGGGAATGTACTGCACTCGGTACCTGTAGGGCTGCAGTGCCATTGCCCAACGCAGAACTCTGCTGTTTTTCAACTGCGCCTCCTGCAGGAATTTGAGTGGTTGATGATCCGTCTCGATCACGAACTCTTTCCCATACAAGTATTTGTGGAATTTCTGCAACGGCCCACACGACCGCTAAACACTCCTTCTCCACCGTTGCGTACCCTTCTTCACACTTTGTCAACTTCCTGCTAGCATATCTCACAGGAAACTCGACCTCTTCATGCTCCTGCAGCAATACTGCACCTATCCCACCACCTGATGCATCTGTCCGCAACAAAAATGGTTTGGACATATCTGGTAGCTTCAAGATGGGACGGGAACCTAGTCTTTCCAACACCGTCTGCAGTGCTTGCTCTGCAGCGTCTGACCATTCGACCACTGCCGGTTTCCCTGCCTTGACCAAATCACTGAGAGGACTCGTGATTGCAGCAAAATTTGGGACAAACTCCCTATAGAACCCAATAAAACCTAGCAGACTCCTGACTTCTGTTTTGGTCTTTGGTCCTCTCTGAATTCATCATCTTCTCCACCTTTCCCCTTTCTGGCTGCTTTGTGTCGCCTCCGACAACAAAACCTAGGAACTCCTACTGTCTAGCCCTTCATACAGTGACACATCCCTGTATGACTCTTCTCCTGGAACAACTAACGGTTTAACAACCTTTTCCTCCTTCTTGCTCCGTGTCTGAACTGCTGCCCCTGTAGCATCAACAACTCAGGATCCCCTGGATCCTTTGCACCTGGAATATTTCCAATGATCAAATCGTGAAGGGGTTTCTCCATTACCAACGCAGACAACGCGCCTGAGAAGTAAAGGGTACGTACTTCTATCTTAGCAACTGGAAACTCCCTCACAGTGCCATCGACTAGAGTACAGGTCTGGATTTGCCCTGCCAAATCCCCTTGATCGACCAGCGTTGTCCGTACTAACCCCGCATGAACAACCAGTGTCTCGTAACACTTTCACCCTCTGCTGGCCAATCCACCCTTCTTCCACTGGTAACGAACCACTCAGCCTAGTGCCCTCCATCCCTGACACTGACTGCTGTCCAGTGCTAGCCATAGGCTGCACTCCACCCTCTTCAGACTGAATCCCTTTTGGTTCCACTGCAGGTCGTTTCCCTTGACGACCCTTATCCACCTCTTGCAAGGCTGCTGCCTTCTGGAACCTCATGCGACAATCCCTCGCCACATGTCCCTTCTTGTGACAAATGAAACACCTAATTTCCCTTTGCCCTTTCCTTCTGCCCCACCACTGGGTTTGCAGACTTTGCAGAAAACTCCCCTGGTCTCCTTGCACTCTTCTTACCTGTGCCTAGCACCTGTTTCTCCCTGCACCTTCGTGCCCAAACGTGCCTCTCTATACACCTCTGCGAACTTCAACAACTCTCCTGCTGTCTCTGGCTGTCTCTCTTTCAAATGTATGGTTAACTCAGGGCCGCAACCTGACAAAATCTGTTCTTTCATAACTAGCTCTTTCAATTCAGCGACCTCCTTCTTCGTACCACTCAACTCTAATTGTTGTTCAATAGGGTGTTCTTTTCTTCCGCCATTATATCTCTTTTTTTTTTTTTAACAAGATTTTATTACTACGACAGCCCAACTGGTGGTTTCCGACACGAGTGACGTAATAGCACAATCCTATGAATGATAATATTAGCTTGGACAACGTAGTTAGTTTTTATAAGACGCCCAGCGCCTGACCCAACTATGAGAGCGAATTATAGGAAATCTGTGCGAAATGAGTACTCTGGGGCTGAAATGCCAAGCCTAGTATTAACTATCTTGGAAGCAATGCCAAGCCTAGTATTTAACTATCTTGGGAACATACAGTAAGACAACCCCTTGTCT
>CM031611.1:79883735-79911235 GCA_018398815.1 Conus ventricosus | reverse complement strand
CTATGATTGTCATTGGCTACTGCAACTTCGCGATTTTCCGATTCTGGAAGAAGGCCAATGAGGCTCTTTATGGCCGTAAAGATCAAAGCATAGTAAGAAAACTGCTCAATAAGCAGAGGGAAAGTCGAGGGAAGAGTGGAGAGAAAGGGGCTTCAGTAGGTCCAGAGACAGTCATCGATACACAGAGACATCAGTTCGAGGGCTGGCAACAGAATCCAATCTTTGACAAGGGAGAAAACTCGTCCCATGAACTGGATGAGCTAGAGGTTCCAGAGTCTATGGATGAGAGCGATGAGAGTGATGGTGGCAGAACTGATGATAAGACCGAAAACATGTCTCTGGCCATGCATTTCTTGAGCAACGAATGGAAGGACAGCAAAGAGTGGTGCGTTAAAACTACCCTGTCTGGCGCTAATGTGGAATGGTGTCTTCAGAAACAACTGGAAGATATTGAAGATCATGATGGAATCCAGGACGATGATGATGTCAATAAAACCGGAAAGGTAGCACCTGAAAATAGCGGGGAGAAAAATGAGGAAGGCACAGGGATGGTGGCAGGAACGCAGACATCTGAGGTTCCTAGACCTTCACCTTCACATTCACCAATGACGTCCCACGGAAGGCCGCCATCCCAGGAGAATGGACAGAAACATCGGACCCCTGCTACCCAGAACTCACAGCGACGACGAAAGAAGCCCAAGAAACCGAACGCCAAGGAAGTCGCTTTTGTGCGCTCTTTGTTCGTCGTGTTCCTCCTAGCTTGTGTCACCACAACCCCCTACGGCATCATCACCGCCGTCCGCTCCATTGTGGCGGTTTCGTCAGTGATCAGAATTAGTGGAACCTTGCTGCTGTTGTTCAACAACAGTGTCACCTGGGTGGTGTACGGCGTGATGAACCCTGCCTTCAGGAAAGCGTACAGGGAACGCAGCCAGCAACTGATGGGGAAATGTTTTCCCGAGAACTAAGACTGGACAGTCATTAAACTTTGTGGGCAAAGTCCAGGTGAGCAGAAAAGGGGAGAAGAGGGAAACAGAAACGTTGTTACCAGACTTGCTGATGAATGACCAAAGGACAAAAAAGATTACAGACAGTTACACTATCATCAGATATAGTGGAGAAAAGCACAAGAGAGCACAGTGATCAGTGTTTCACCCACTCGCCGTCATACCGGTGTTTGTGCAGACAATAAGCCTTGGGAGACATCGACCACTCCACTACCACAGACGCACAGGTGTCTGCCTCCCCAACACTTCATCATGTATTACTTTTACTAATAGAGTAACCAACTTTTGGAATAAACTAACACTTAACATCAAACGTGCACCTAGTATTAATGTTTTTAAGAACCTCATAGATAAACATGAATTATTAACAAAAATTAGATATGAATTTGATGGATAATAGGTCTGAGCTAGCCTATGACTGGACCAACGGTTACGAAAAAAAAGGATATATACATACAGAAGGGGCGTAAAAAGCCTAAATAGGCTAAGTTGTATTTGATACAACGCCCCTGATCCTGATCCTGATCCTGATCCTGAATACACGGAGAAGTTAATATTTGTTTTAGATCAACGGTACGTCGAATCGAAGTTTATTGTGTTCTATGGGACTTTGCTGAAATTGTGTTCACCGGGGATTCAATATTGATTGCTGTGTCTTGTGAATCTGCAGTTCTTCTATGATTTACTGTGCTTTATGAATCCGCGGTTCTTCTTCAGTGGATTGCTGTGCTTTGTGAATCTGCAGTTCTTCTATGGTTTTCTGTGCTTTGTGAATCTGCGGTTCTTCTGCTATGGATTACTGTGCCTTGTGAATTTGTGGTTCTTCTTCTGATAGTTCGACGTAATATATTGTGCTTGCTGTGTTGAGACCCTGTTTCTTCTTCATCGCTTGTGTTTGTGAACGGCTGTGTTTACCGTGTGGGGACCTTGGTTATCCTTCTTCGTCTTATTTTAGTGCTGTAGACTGTGGCTTGGGTACTGTGGAACCGAGTGCGTTGATTGTATATGTGAGACACTGTGGACGGCGCTGGCGAGATCTGTGAGTTATATCAAGATACGTAGTATGATACGCTGATATATGATGATTGAAGTGTCTTATGTATTGATGTCTAAATTGACGTGCATTGATGTATGTAGTGGCATATATTGATTTTGTAACGATTCATATTGATGGTTCAGGCAGCATATAAAAAGCAGAAAATCTAACACGTGTGTTGCCTGGCTATCCATGTTCGTATGGTGTGGGTGTGTGTAGGGGAAAAGTCGTACACGCATCCAAACTTTTGAGAGCGAGAGTCAGACAACAAAACACGCACCACACACCATCCGTAACAAAAGCAGACCTAGGAAGTATCTTCCTGATTTGAAGTTGCGAAGACATAGCAGATAAATCATGGTGGAAGTACATATCACACAAATTTATGTCATGAAACCTCGTCTTAGGATTCGAAAATTAGTTAACCTGCTGGACATTTTCTTGATGTTTGCTCAAAAGTTTGCTTTCACACGCTCTGTCTGCAAGAAATGAATAGAAGACTGCATCAAGTTTTCAATCTTCTTCACACAATCACCGATGTGTGTGTGTGTGTGTGTGTGTGTGTGTGTGTGTGTGTGTGTGTGTGTGTGTGTGTGTGTGTGTGTGTTTGAATAGATGTTTTTTGGGGCCGGTCATTACTCGCAATAAAAGTATGATCTGCTGATCAATGGACTCACATAGAAAGCAAGAAATCTCTGTCATTAGGTACGTGTAATAACTAATAATGAGGGGTGGTTTGCTGAATAATGTGTTCCCTCAGAAATCGTTAAATCTGTGTCTTTGAGCCGGTTGATACTGAAAGTAGAGGGGTGGATCGCTGAACACTTTAGTAAACTCGAAAGCCAGAAATGTGTTGTCTGTTGGGGCCAGTCAATACCAACAGTACAGTGTGGCCTAAAATAATTTCCTCAGATAGAAAAACCAGAAATCTACATCTTATGGGACCTATCATTATCATTAGCAAAGAGGTGATCTGGTGGATAATGTACTCTCCTAGGAAGCCAGAAATCTCTCTCTTTGGGGGCCTGTGATTACTTATAGTAAGCGGTGGCCTGCTGAATAAGGTACTCACCTAGAGAACCAGAAATCTATATCATTTGGGGCCCATCAATGCTGATTTTAAAAAGTGGTCGTCCGCTGACTAATTTATTCAACTAGAAAGTCAGAAATCTAAAATCTTTGGTTCGAGTCGGACCCGGGCTGGTTTGTTCTTTCTCAGTTTCCATCAGATTTTCAGGAATGACTTGGATGCTAATGTTTTTGATGGGACAATAAACTGAAATCACATGTTCAGCGCGCTCTTGGAGTAGTAAAAGCTCAGCGAAGAGGGTATTGTTCCAGTCAAAATTCTGTTGACAGCTAAACAAACACACGTAGACAGAAACCAATATACCAACAACAACAACAACAACAACAACAACAACAACAACAACAACAACAACAAAATAACAATGATAAATGAAAATAACAAATAATGAATGACACTATGCCGCGGAGACGTGTTCCTTCATTGGGTAGAGCTGCAATCTTTATTTCAAGTGGGGGAAAAAAAGCTAGTTGTGGCGATGAACTCATATAATACATTGCACTGCATACAATATTTACACGTCTTTTCCACCGCTAATTATTTGCTGCATGCTACCCATGGGAGACTGAAGTAGAGTCAGAAACACTCATGGCAAGTTATTCCATCCCTGTTGCATGCTAACTGCTGCCACACGCACCAGTAACTTTGCAATCTTTACAACACGAAACGTTTAGATACTCTTTTAGGTGAAAAAGAGTACACATTCAAAAGAAGAAACACGCCATGCATTTTGTAACTCTCTCTCTCTCTCTCTCTCTCTCTCTCTCTTCCGTCTCGTCTTCCATATTGTTCGTTCAGTGACGTCACTCCCATGTTGTTCACTTCCGGTTCCTCCCCTCCCACAGCCACAGACAGACTTATCCAGTTCAAGGCCCGGCACAGCAGTCCTCAGTAAACACTCAGCATAGTTTATCATGAAGCAACCCACTGCACTGCACCGCTGTTAGGTCACTTCAGACAATGTTGAGTGCTGCGTCTTCTGATCAAACACACACAGGACACCATCAACTAATCGCATTTCTGACAATGCACACTCTCAGAGCCAATGTGAGTGTGTAAGTTAGCATTCCGCCTCCGAAGAACGCCGCCATGCCCATCCAAAGACTGTCCCCATGACCTTGACGACACACAGAACTTCTCTCTCTCTCTCTCTCTCTCTCTCTCTCTCTCTCTCTCTCTCTCTCTCTCTCTCTCTCTCTCTCTCTTTCTCTCTCTCTCTCTCTTTGCAATCCCGTCTTCTGTGCCACCTCAGTGGCAGTGAACCCATGCCGCTCATTCCGACACCCCGTCCACAGCCACAGCCCGGCCCGGCCCGCAGCAGCCCTGGCACAGCAATCCACAGGAGCAGTCAATGTCAAGCCGTGAAGAGGCAACCCACCTGAGGAGACACTGCACTGCTGCCGAGTCACTTCGGTAGTGTTCAGTAGCGCCTGTTCTGATCGAACATAATCAGGACACCGTCTACTAAGCCCCCTACTGACGACAGTAATTGCTTAGTCGCGGAGCTGGTGCGAGTAAGCTCTTCCTCCAGAGGGCGTCACCATGTCCGTCTAACACGCCACAGAGAGCTTGGACAGAACCTCACCTCCAGCATAGATCAGGGGAGGTCACCAAATCTCAGGGCACCACGACAGCGAGGAATAAAGACACACACAGTTCCAATTTTCATCTGGAGAGCAAGAATAAAGTCACAGGAGCGCCAACTCAGTGGAACGAACAAGTTGCAAAACAGACCTAGCACGTTTCGACCTACTGGTCTTCTTCAGGTAGCGCGCGCGCGCGCACACACGCACACTTTTTTTTTGGGTCTTCCAAACTCCTGTTTTTTTCACATTCTCTCTCTCTCTCTCTCTCTCTCTCTCTCTCTCTCTCTCTCTCTCTCTCATAAGACATAAGTCATCGGCGAATTGTGCTAATATTACATCTTTTGATAATCCTTTTGTTATATCTGCAGTTAAAATATTGAATAAAATCGGAGATAGTACTGATCCCTGTGGAAGTCCCATTTCTAATGAACTAGTGCTAGAATATGTATGCTCTATTCTTGTTTTAAGTCACTCTATTTTAAAAAAAAAACAACAACAAAAAAACTTTGATATAGTTATACATTGTTCCACTTATAACCAATGGTTTTGAGTTTATACATGAGCCGTTTGTGCCATACTTGTTCATATGCTTTTTTTTATATCAAAGAAAGTTGGGAGGATGTTTTTCCGTCTCGCAAATTGTTGTTTAACATGAGTCGTTAGTTTTAACTAAGTGTTCTACTGATGATCTACCTTTTTGAAAACCAGCTTGGTTAATTGGAATAACTTGGTGTTTGTTACAAAAAATATGTTAACCTGTTTACAATCATTTTTTTTTCCATTAGTTTGCACATATGAGACGTTAGGGCGATTGGTCGGTGGATGTTTCCATACAGAAGGCAAATTTTCCTCATTCCAACATTTTTGTTTTACATTCGGAGGGATATGATGTAACGTTTCATTTGAAATGCCATCTAAGCCTACTGATGTCTTTTAATTTCCCAGATTACTGAGACATTCATCCACTTCTTGTAATGTTATGGGAACATTCAGGTTATGGTCTATTACAGGGTCAGGGTCGTTGTAAATGGCTTTTCTTTCCTCTTGCTCTCTGTGTTGTTTCTTTTCTGCTGTTGGACTGTCTGTGCTGCTATTTTGGGAAAATATGTTGGCGAATGCTTCAGCTTTCTCTGAGTTGGAGGGGAAATCAGAGTTTGGGAGCTTGATCAGACATGTTGGTAGAGATACTAGGTTTTTCATTATTCTTAGATTTGCCCACACCTTTTGATAATCTTTGAAACTATTTACTTCATTTTTACACAAGTTTGACCAGTATTGTCGTTTAGCTTGTGCCGTTACTTTGTTAAAATGGTTTTTGGCCTTTTTTTCTCAAGCAGTTTTGAATTACGTACTTCTCCTTTACTTCGTAAGTACGCTCTTAGTTTTACGTTTTTCTCCTTTTTAGCTTGTTCGCAATTTTTGTTGCACCAGACATTTCCCGTGTGTTTATTTAAGTTTGGCTTGATTAGTTTTATTTTGGGTATTGACTGATTTGCAGCACATTGCATGGCTTTTTGAAATTTACAATTCATCAACAGGAAGTTGAATTCATTTATGTCAACGTTAAACGATTTAAGTAAGTTTGTGAAGCTGTCCCAGTTAGCTAATTTATAGTTATATTTTGTACTTTTTCTTGCGAAATGTCTGTTGGTTCAGGCCTTATAGATTTAAAAGTGGTGATAATGGGGATGCTAGATCTAGAGATGTTAAGGTTAAATCTATTGCCCTGGGCTTGTGATTGGGATTATCGGGAATGCGTGTTATTCTCCGTCATTTAAAAGATATAAAGGCGAGTCAACAACGTTCTCAACGAAACGACTGCTAGTAATTGATTCACAATCTTTATCCCAGAATGGCGAATGAGCATTAAAATCACCAGTTACTATGAACTTGCTATTCTGATATGATTTTAGGTGTAGCAATCGAAGCCATTCGGTATTTATCTCATTAGGCCCTCCAGGTAAGTGTATCGACACTACAGTGAATGTGGTGTCGGTGTGGAATAGGCATCTAGTAAGTCTGGCGGAACAGGACTAGTACATGGGCAATAGTTCTCTCCTTCTTTTATGTAAATAGCAACGTTGGTTTTCATCTTCTGTGGCTCCTTGCTGAGTGATGGGTGGAAAATAGTAGCCACTGAGTTTAGGTAACCTATTCCTCTTTACATTGAGAGACAGCAAAACCAATACATTATAGATCTAATTGCAAAGTGAGACGACTACAGGCGGAAATCTAAACAAATCTTAAATAAATGTCAGCGAACCGCCCAGAGAAACGTGGGCGGTTCGCTAACATTTATTTAAGATTTCAATGCATTATATTTTTCTTCAGCAAGGTGTTGAGTTAGCTGATCAAGACATTTTGAGATGGATCGACAGTTCCACTGTAAAACCTTAAAAGAAACGTTGGAAATGTTACTTTCTTTAAACCAACTAAAATTTAAAAAACTCAAGATCTAGATCTAAATCTAGTTGTTCACGTTAACGGGAGCGTGCTGGTGTTCCCCGGGTTCTATGTTCCCCAGTAGCACTGTTCCCCGTGTCTCTGTTCCCCAGTGTCGATGTTCCCCGACCGAAAAAGCGTGCCGCTGTTCCCGTACCGGTGTTCCCCAGGTTCTCTGTTCCCCAGTAGCGCTGTTCCCCAAACCGATTTCAATGCACGTTAGCGCCAGTACGGGCCATACTGTACAAGGAGAGGTTGCGCCGAGCACATCCCAAGGTAAACAAAAAATAGGGGGAAAAAATGTACATGCCCACCCCCATCCCCCTCCCCTCCCCGCCGAGAGAGCGAGAGAGAGAGAGAGAGCGAGAGAGAGAGAGCGAGAGAGAGAGAGAGAGCGAGAGAGAGAGAGAGAGAGAGTTGCACGTGCCCCACGCGTGTCAACTCTGGTTGTTCCCATTTTAACCGCTACCTTGGAAGTGTCATCGCGCTTCTGTCGTCTGCGAAGCGTGTCACTTGGCGTGGCTCCCAGGGCGCATTGCCCGGCACCGTTCCAACGGGGGGGGCAATTTCGCTGTGAGTTGCTTGGTCAAATCAGTAAGAAAAACGGAATATTTCGATCGTGTATGATTCTAGAACGGGAAGCATGAATTTGTGACGCCAGAAAAGGGTTTTGACAGTGATGTGCTTCTTTTTACGCCTTGAACTCCTATCCCTTTATAACACACTTTGCGTGAGCTACACCTTTTCTTTCTCAACGGGCCATTTTACTTTTAGACTGTCTACACAGACCTGATGGGGTCATGCAAGTGCTGACCTGCTGGTTCCAGCGCTGTCCAGTCGGCATGAAACCCCTCTTCTACGGCCCTCCCGCTCCACCCCCAATACCCCGACCCTCCCCCCTCCTTCCCCCGGCCCTCCCACCCCGCCCTCCCACTGCCTCGCCTATAGCAATGAAAGCAACAGTAACAACGTTTAAGTCAGCAAAACCCACCAACACCACCAACGGCAAAAACTTGGGGAACAGCGGGCCTGGGGAACACCGGGACTGGGGAACACCGGGACCGGGGATTTGCGGGAATGGGGAACAACGGGATCACCACAGGGTGGGGAACAACGACACTGGGGAACTTAGGGACTGAATTTCGATTTTTTCTTGAGGGGAACACCGGGACTGGGGAATATAGAGACTGGGGAACAAAGAACCTGGGGAACAGCGGCATGACCCCACGTTAACAGTGTCAAAATGGATAATAAATCATGTCTAGAGTGTTATGATTACCGAACATTCGTACCAGTGGACTATAAACAATATCTTCCGGTGCACAATCAATTAGTATTATCTCCCTTGACGTAACTAGGCGACAAGGAACTGGGGAGACACGAGTGAGCGACAACGAATGCTTCATCTAATCCAGATGTTGTTCTAAACATATCTAGTACATTCAGATCATCACCGATGATCACAAACACGCACAAACTTAACATGGTGTCAGAACGACGAAGAAGCCAAGCCTATGGTCGGTAACACTACTGAACTAACCTTCTATTGACTCGAAGTGGAACAGCAGACTTCGTTAGGATCATCTAGTCAGCTGCGTGACGTAGATCATCGATGTCTGCAGCGAACGGTTAACGACAACACCGCCAATATAAAGTGTTTATTCCTCTCGTGTTGGATTTATAGACACTCTCGTTGTTGGTTTTTTTTTTTTTAAAAGGAAAGGAAAAAATATATGTGTATATATATCAAACAATCGCTGTCCAGACGAAAACCAAAGAGGTTCTAAACAGCAACGACCCACGAGCCATTTAAGGTTTGACAGTATGGCCACATCACAAAATAACCCAGTAATGAACTGGGATGCCAAAAATTTAAAAGAAGAATGGCAGAACTTTCAACAACATACAAGTTTGATGTTTCAAGGCCCACTCAAGCAAACGACGGCAGAAGCACGAGCAGCCTATCTCCTCATCTGGATCGGCCAAAAAGGCAGAGACATTTTTAATTCATGGGGACTTTCTCAAGACGAAGCAAAGGATGTCAACACAATCATCCAAAAATTCAAAGAACACACAGAGCCAAAAACAAAGAAAGTATTTGCAAGGTACATCTTTCACGAAAGAATACAGAAAGAAAATGAAACTTTTGCTGAATTTGTCACTGATTTGCGCAACCTCGTACAAAACTGTGGTTATTCCCCAGAACTAAAGGACGAAATGGTGCGTGACCGCATTGTTGCAGGCATCCGCTGACAAGAAATTCGTGAAAAACTCTTAACAGAAGGTGACAAGCTCATTATGAGCAGTGCTATAGACATTGGCATTGCACATGAAACTACACAAGAGCGGTTGAAATCAATGTTAGCAGCATCAAACCCACAGCCAGTAGACACAATCAGAAAGCCGTCTACTAGAGATGGTTTCGGACAACACCAACCCCAAAGATCTCCATACATCACCTCATGCAAAAACTGTGGAGGTAAACACAGGAGACAAGACTGCCCAGCTTTTGGTTCCACCTGCAACTACTGCCATAAACAAAATCATTGGGCTAAAGTATGCCTCGCAAAAAGTCGGCATGAAACACAGAAGAAAGGAAGAAATGTACACTCAATCGAAGAGGAACAAGATGATGACAACAATTTCTATGTAAACACCATATCCAACAAAAATGAAACTCCTAACACTGTGAGTGCTGACATACAAATTGGAACAAGTGATACGATTCGTTTCAAAATCGACACTGGAGCACAAGTCAATGTGATCCCAACCGAAACTCTCAAGAATCTGTCATGCAGACCAAAAATCACTCCGTGTAAAGAAAAACTCATCAGCTACACAGGTCAGCCTTTGAACATCTCTGGCAAAGTAACCCTTCAAGCAAGTTACAAAGGCAACACACTCCAAGGATCATTCTACGTTGCTGATACCTCTTCCCAACCAATCCTTGGACTTCAGGCATCATTACAACTACAGCTTATCCAAATCATCATGTCTGTCGAATCCAGTCCAATGACAAAAGAAGAAGTACTCAAAGAACACAGTGAAGCCTTCACTGGACTAGGATCCCTTGATGGTGAACTCCATATTCACATAAAAGAAGACGCCATACCAGTCGTCCATGCACCCCGCTGGGTTCCGCATGCGATAAAAGAAAGCCTCAAAACAGAACTTGTAAACATGGAAAAAAAAGATGTGATAACCAAAGTGACAGAACCTACTGATTGGGTAAACTCACTTGTGATCACTGGAAAAAAAAGGAAAACTGCGTGTATGTTTAGACCCAAGAGACCTAAACAAAGCCATCAAAAGACCACACTACCCTCTGCCAACACTGGATGATGCCCTTGCAAAACTAACGGGCGCAAAATACTTCTCAAAACTGGATGCCCAGTCAGGATACTGGCAACTCAAACTGGATGAAAATTCTTCATACCTTACTACCTTCAACACACCCTTTGGCAGATATCGATTCAAACGCTTACCCTTCGGCATTGTATCTGCCCAAGACGAATTCCAAAGAAAAATGGATGAAGTTTTTGAAGGCCTACCAGGAGTCACACCTCTTATCGATGATGTCATCATCAGTGGAACAACTGCAGAAGAACACAACATGAACCTGAAAGCAGCACTGATTCGAGCCGAAGAGCAAAACCTCAAACTAAACCCAGAGAAACTGGAAGTTGGAGTGACTGAAGTTGAGTACTTCGGACATGTAATTTCAGCCGAAGGCCTGAAACCAGATCCCTCCAAAGTGAAAGCAGTACAGGACATGCCTCATCCAAACAACAAAAAGGAACTTCAAACCACACTCGGCATGATCAACTACCTTGCCAAATTTGCCCCACAGCTGTCAGACGTCACTAAGCCAATGCGTGACCTACTCAGGGATGATGCAGAATTCCTTTGGGACAAGCCCCAGCAAGAAGCACTGGAAAAAGCAAAGTCTGCCATCCTAAGCCAGCCAGTTCTTGCATATTTTGACCCTTCCAAACCAGTAACACTGCAAGTTGACGCCAGCAAGTTCGGACTTGGTGCAGCTGTATTCCAAGAAGGAAAACCAGTCGCTTTTGCATCCAAGTCTCTTACTCAAACTGAACAGAACTATGCACAGATTGAAAAAGAGCTTCTGGCAATCGTCTTTGGATGCAAACGGTTTCATCAATATATCTATGGTCAGAAGATCACAGTGGAATCAGACCACAAACCTTTGGAGTCCATTGCAAAAAAATCTCTTGAAAACACTCCAACACGCCTCCAACGGATGTTCTTACAACTACAGAAATATGACTTGAACATAGTCCATGTTCCTGGAAAACTCATCCCAGTGGCTGATGCACTGTCTCGAAAATTTCTACCAGCTGAACCAAGAGACATCCCAGATGTTCCTGAATTTCAAGTCCACAGTGTTCTCAACAATATGCCCATCAGTGACAACAAAATGCAAGAAATCCGGAAGGCCACCAGAGAGGACAAACAACTACAGATATTGCAATCAACCATCCATGATGGCTGGCCAGACCGACGGCAAGACTGCAACAAAAACCTCCTCGAATTTTGGAATTTCAGGGATGAACTGACAAGCATTGATGACATTGTCCTAAAAGCGGAGAAGATCCTGATCCCAAAAGTTCTCCGGGAAGAAATGATCCAAAAAATTCATACAGGTCATCTTGGGGTTGAAAAAACCAAACAACGAGCAAGAAACATCTTGTTTTGGCCAGGTATGCCAATCGACATTGAAAAACACATTGCCAAGTGCCACATCTGTACCCCAAGTGCACGGTCAAATCCCAAGGAACCCCTTCTTCCTCATCCTATTCCTTCACGCCCGTGGGAAAAGATAGGAGTGGACCTATTCACATGGAACAACAAATCATACATGGTTTCTGTTGACTACTACAGCCAATTCTTGAGATTGATGAATTACCCAACACCTCATCTGCTATGGTCATCAGAAAACTCTCTGTTCACTTCGCTCGGCATGGGATTCCTGAAACAGTCATGAGTGACAACGGTCCTCAATTTATATCCGAAGACTTCAAAAACTTCGCCTCAACATGGGACTTTCATCACATCACCTCGAGCCCAGGATATCCTCAATCAAACGGTCTCGCAGAAAAAACAGTCCAAACTGTCAAAAGCATACTCGACAAGGCCAAGCGAGAGAACCAAAGTCCCCTGCTCAACATACTGGAACACCGCAGCACGCCTGTGGACAATTTGGCATCACCAGCCCAACTTCTAATGGGACGTCAACTTCGTTCCATCCTTCCTACCACCAACAGGCATTTGATTCCAAAGACAATAGAGCACCGCCGTTTTCAGGACAGACGTACTCAACTCCAGTCCAATCAAAAGCGGTACTATGACAGGACTGCACACCCCCTGCCACCAATGCAGTCTGGTGATCGCATCCATGTGCAACTGTCCAGAGGAGACAGTTGGAAACCTGCAGTCATCACCAACCAGTGTGCTGAACCCCGTTCATACACAGTGCAGACTGATGATGGTGCAGTCTACCGGCGCAATCGTCGTTTCCTGAGGCATGCAGCACGAGACCAAAGTGGAACCGCAGATAATGCCAGGATTCCAAACTCCGACACTCCAGACCAAGTACTTGAACCAACACCTGTCCCTTCTGACAACGCTGGACTTGCACCAAATAGAACCAGGAGTGGCCGCACTGTGCGAGTTCCAAATAGAATGGACTGTTAAATTCTAAAATTCATCATGACAGTGTTTTACAGAAACTGAATAAATGAGAACCGGATTAACAGAATAAAAACATTTTTAAAAAAAAGGGAGATGTTATGATTACCGAACATTCGTACCAGTGGACTATAAACAATATCTTCCGGTGCACAATCAATTAGTATTATCTCCCTTGACGTAACTAGGCGACAAGGAACTGGGGAGACACGAGTGAGCGACAACGAACGCTTCATCTAATCCAGATGTTGTTCTAAACATATCTAGTACATTCAGATCATCACCGATGATCACAAACACGCACAAACTTAACATAGAGTAGTACACTACATATACTTTGTTACACAAGTGGTGATATTACAGTCAGGATGAAGTGGATGCAGAAGATTTACAAGTTCTTGTTTCACCAGTCGTATAAGACACTAAATCTGTTACTCCAAAGGGCGCGGTTGTAGTAGGGTCGCTCCAGAAACGGCTCATAGTACCGAGGTGGTTGATACCGTGATTGCCTCGCCGCTTTCCGGGGTTTCTTCCAAAACAAACCCCTGATTTGACGGCCGATGTTCCTGGCCAGAACGCTGGCACCGAGACTGGTAGGGTGCAGATCGTCACGGAGATGCCAGGAGTCTGGATGCAGTTGTTATGGCTGATGAGACTGATGTTGGCGTCTTCATTTAGCTCAGATCTAACAAGCGCATTGAAGAGATCTCTCTTGATGTTTAATTGAGGATCTGTGACTGGTGCTGCTTTATTTACTCTCTCTTGAGGCCAGGGTTTTCTTTTGTAATGTTTCTGACACACTTTGTAAGATCTTCACTGCATTAGTAGGCCAGGGTTTTCTTTTGTAATGTTTCTGACACACTTTGTAAGATCTTCACTGCATTAGTAGGAGGTGAGTGCTTTAGATCGTTAATGCCACAGTGAATGACAAGTGCTTCTCGACCTTGATGTGTAGCGTTGAAGGTTTCCTTCACATCTTTGATTCTGCTAGTTTTGCGTTGGTCAGCTTTGAATCCGTACGAGTCGCCAAGTCGCTTGCCATTTACTTTGTTGATCACCGAGTCTTGCAACACCAAAACACTTGGGAGGTCAGGTTCTGATTTTTTTTCTCTTTCTTCTTCGAATTTGAGCCATGACGTACTGATGAATTTGCTTTGACGTGTGGCTCACTGACGTCACTATGCAGACAATCGTTCCTGTCGTTTTTCCGTTCTTTGGTGGCCTCTCTTGGGCTGCTCTGTGGGCGAAAGAGACAACCTGGAGCTGACGATTTCAGCATGTGAGGTGCAGGTATGCTGTTTGGTCTGTGTGCCGACACTGGCCATTGTCATTTTGTTTTGTGTCAGATCAGGCCGTTCACTTTGATTTTGTACTAGTTCTTCCAATACAGATATCCGAGTGCACAAGCTTTGGATGTTGTGTTGAGATCGGAAATTGCATGCGTGACTTGCCCGGAATAGGAAGATTGCTCAGATGAATTAGATGAGCTCTGATGCCTGGTGGACCTGAAGGCCGTTGAGTTGAAGGCAACCAAGTGCCCTGCTCCCATCAGTCTTGGTTGACTGCCTTTCCTCAGATACTTTCCGTGATCATGGCTGTTGGAGCCCCAAATCAGGGTTGCCAAGGCTGACGGTCCCGAGTCCAGGCTTTCCCTGTGGACACCCTGGTCCCTGGTCATTATTTTTTAAAGTTTTCGCAAATTTTCAGCAGGCCACTTTTTCAGTTGTCAATTGTAGCCGCCATCTTGTGTGTGTTTGTGTGTCTATCTGTGTGTGTTGTGTGTGTGTGTGTGTGTGTGTGGTGTGTGTGTGTGTGTGTGTGGTGTGTGTGTGAGAGAGAGAGAGAGAGAGAGAGAGAGAGAGAGAGAGAGAGGAGAGAGAGAGAGAGAGAGCTCAATTCTGAATTGAATTCATGGTGAGCCACTTTAAGTAACTGTGCGCCAACTCACGAACAGTTTCCCTGTGTTAAGACCGAGTGAAAATAATGAGTGGTACTCGTGTTCATAGAATCTGGTGTGCGAGGTTGGGTAGGGGCACGGTGGGGGTGGGGTGGGAGGTGGAATGAAGATGAAGAGGCTCTGTTACAATTGTTTGGTTTTTCCCGGCCAGTTATTACTTCCGGAAGGAAGGGGAGAATGAAAGACGAAAAGGGCAAAACGGAATGTGTGCGTGCGTGCGTATGTGCATGTGTGTGTGTGTGTGTGTGTGTGTGTGTGTGTGTGTGTGTGTGTGTAATATAAACTAAATTTAAACAGATCATAAACTGGTTTCAGCCCGTCAGATTGACAATATCAATGCAAAAACTGAGAGGAAGTGAAATGACTCTTTGATTTATTTGGCTGTTTACAGTGGAAATAGTCTGAAGTTGATCTATAAATGCAGATTGCTTTGTTAATGTAGACCAAGAACCCACCGTGTTAATCAAAACTCGGAATGGTAAATACGACAAACAACACAGACTCTACCCAGTCTTCACCATTCGTTGGAGTAAGCCTCAGCAATGCTGCACGTGCAATATTCGCAACAGTCGGCAGCATCATGATCTTCTGTGGTGTCCTGGGCAATGGACTTCTAATCACCGTCATCTCCAGACGTATTCGTCGTAAGCAGTGTCTGTATGATCTCATTATGGCCAGTCTGGCCGTGGCTGACTCTATATCCTTGGGGTACTGGCTGACCTTTTTCGTCCTGGACATGATTTTAGGGTACCATCCCGTGGTGAACCAGGCACACTGTGTGATGAATGGGATGATCATTTGTTTCTCGAGTTTGGTACGTATAGTTTTGGTGTGTGTGTGAGCGCGCGTGCGTGCGCATGTGAGGGTGTGAGAGTGTGTTTGAGAGCATGTGCATGCATGCATGTGTATGTGTGTGTGCGTGCATGCGTACGTGCGTGCGTGCGTGTGTGTGTGTGTGTGTGTGTGTGTGTGTGTGTGTGTGTGTGTGTGTGTGTATACGCGCACATGTGTGTATGTGTGTGTGAGAATGCATGCACATGTGTGTATGTGTGTGTGTATGTATGTATGTGTGCGTGTGTGTGCATTATTTTACAGACTTGATGTATTCAGGATTAATACTTCTTAAATACATATAATGAATTAGCCCAACATAGAAACATGGGTGGCTCAGCATTTGAATGATAATCTAATACTGAGCATCTCAAGCGCATTCTTTTTTTCTGACTTGGGCAGTCTGTCTCTTAGCGCCATTGCCTTAGTGTTAGTGCAGTGGATCAGCTCTAGTTCGTTAAGGATAATAAGTCTAATCTGGGGCGTTCAAACTCTTGGGAAATTCGAGTTTGACCTGAGTATTAAAGACCACGAGTACTTAATCGCAGACTGATATGCGCAGCGCTTTTAATGTGATGTTGTTAAATGAATTATCCATGTAAATGTCGCTAAAAGTATACTCGTTTACTCATTAATTTCAAAACATGCTTAATATTGGACTCCCTCCCCTGTGAAACGTCATGTTTGATTCCATTTCATGCTCGTCCTTGCCATTCAAAGCCACCGTGGCTGTCTACGCAATAATATGTACTTGTCTTCCATTTGCTTCCTGCTTTATTAGAAGAACTGTGTGACTAGTTTCAAACGCTTTGAATGGACAGCGAGTGGGAAGATGGTTGGATCATTTGGGAAAGCTGGAGAGACTGGGAGCTCTCTCTCTGTCTTTGTCTCTCTTTCTGTCTGTCTGTCTGTCTGTCTGTCTCTCTCTCTCTCTCTCTCTCTCTCTCTCTCTCTCCTCTCTCTCTCTCTCTCTCTCTCTCTTATGAAAGCTTTTGATGTTATCGATCGTAGTCTTCTAGCTGACGTTACAAAAGTTATCTGAAAATTCTTCAGAACTCCTGTCTTTATTTCTTTCAGAGAGAAAGCTAACGGTTTCGATAAATAAGCCTGTTTCTCCTGTATTATCTAATCGTCACGGTGTTTCTCAAGGATCAATACTGGGACCTATCTAATTTTCCATAAATGTAAACAATTTTACCTCTTTTCATTGATAGCTTATGTGAAATGATTGCTTGATGACACCACTATGCACACTGGTAATAAAAAGTGAAAATGTATTTCCCAGTTTGAAAGGAAGTTGAAACAAGTTAATCAAATGTTTTGAACTCAATTACATGTGTCTCCAACTTAGAAAACTAAATACAGTCGAACTCTGATAAAGGAACTGCCAGGGGAATTGTGTGTGTGTGTGTTTCTCTTATCCGATGTTTATGTTATCCGAAGTCGAATAAGGGAAAGTTTTTGAAAAATGGTTTCTCCTATCCGAGTTTTCGTTTGATTTACCGAGACCACAGAACAAATTATGTCAATACATGTTAAATGGTTTTGCTTATCCAGGATTTGTTTGATTGACCACGACTTCAATAAAAATGCACACTACAAAAAAGGGAGTTGTTACTTCCCTTTATTTTGGTTTAGCTGAGTTTGCCTTTCTTATATTGACAGTCTTTGATACTCCTTTCGGAATGACATAGCTTTTTCGCTGGTGCTGTGTGTCTGTGTGTGAAGCCTTTGTCCACTGTGAAGGGATCCCGTAGTGGTAATTTCTGCCATTGTGCACGTGTGTTGTGTGTGTGTGTGTGTGTGTGTGTGTGTGTGTGTGTGTGTGTGTGTGTGTGTCTGAGAGAGAGAGAGAGAGAGAGAGAGAGAGAGAGAGAGAGAGAGAGAGAGAGAGAGAGCTGTTCTTGACCGTTTAACATACACAGACGCTGTCTGTCATAGCATGTGTCCATTTCTGCGAAAATCAGTCTCATGCCGCAAAAATTCAATTGTTAGATTTGGGCTTCATAAAGTGTGGAATCACTTAAAGCCTGTATTAAAGACAAAGTAACACGAAAATAGAATTGTGGGGGCATAAGCCTGATTTTCGCAGAAATGGACACATATATGGATCATACTTCAGTAAGACCATTGATTCTTTATCAAGGACAGGGTGGTACAAATTACAGGACTAGTCACCTAATGTGGAACACTTTGAAGGAAAAAAAAAGTTAAAAGTCATTTTAACCCCTTTAATTTTGATTGTCAAGGTTTTTTGTTTGTGTGTTTGTTTGTTTCTCTTTGAGGAAATAAAATATTTGGCATTTATCATTGGTTTTTGTATTAACTCATTAATTTTATAGCTTGCTGAACAAAAAGTGGTCAACATTAGTGGACTCTCACGCATTATTCTAGTGCGTGAGAGTCCCTCAATGTCACACTTTTTAGATTCTGGAGAAAAGGCAGGCAGTCGTAAAATAGTTCAACGTCACAAATTTAATAAAATCAACAACAACAACAACAAAATTATGGAAATGAGAAGAAAAAAGACGACAAGGACACTAAGATATAACCAAAATTAATGATATTCTTCGTCATTGTAGGTATAGGAGCAGCCAGCCTTTGAGCTCTCTCTCTCTCTCTCTCTCTCTCTCTCTCTCTCTCTCTCTCCCCCTTTCCTCTCTCTTCTCTCTCTCTCTCTCTCTCATTCCGACTTTCATTAAAAAAAAAAGTTTTGAAAAAAGACCATTCTCTGCGGTCAATGATTTGACCAAGTTAATGAAACTGAAAAAAAAAAAAACCTCAAATAATATCTGTCACCCGCTCAAAGTGACCACAAAGGTTTGACAAATAAATGTTCTCTTTGTTGGTAGTTGAACCAAGTTAATGAAACAGAAACACCTCAGATAACATCTGTCACCCGCTCAAAGTGACCACAAAGGTTTGACAAATAAATGTTCTCTCTATGTTGAGAGTTGAACCAAGTTAATGAAACAGAAAAACCTCAAATAACATCTGTCGCCCGCTCAAAGTGACCACAAAGGTTGGACAAATAAATTTTCTCTTTGTTGGGAGTTTAACCAAAGACGGGAAAAAGCGGATGGTGGGGCAACCAACCCCTGGATGTTTTATCTTACCATAGAGTACACCACAATCGTCGTTTGGAGAAGGCTTGCTGCGGCGTATATCTCGACATCAGTCGCGCATGATCTCAACTCAGTGGTTTCGTTAGTGTTGAGATAATCGCCAAGGTCCAAGTTAGCATAGTTAGAGAACGCCTTTGCATTTTTACAAATGAAATCCACGATTTCGGCTCGAATCTCAGGGTGGTAGTTTTCTGTGCCACAGACTCGAAACTAATTGCTCTATAAAAACAATTGCCGTCCCCAAAGATTCTTTTGGGTTGAGAGTGGTTTGGAGAGCTTGGGCTTTGAGGGTCGAAATGGCAAAAACTGGGGTACTGGAAGACGAAGAATATGTGATGATCTGAGACGCCATCTTTCATTTGTTGGTGTAAATACCTGTGGCTCAGGAGAATCAAACCTGCAATGTTTACATCGTCGCTATCAACACTATGTCTTCCTGTGTCACCCTGCATGCCTATGTCACTCTGCATGCCTATGTCACCCTGCATGCCTATGTCACCCTGAATGCCTATGTCACCCTGCATGCCTATGTCACCCTGCATGCCTATGTCACCCTGCATGCCTATGTCACTCTGCATGCCTATGTCACCCTGCATGCCTATGTCACCCTGCATGCCTATGTCACCCTGCATGCCTATGTGACTCTGCATGCCTATGTCACCCTGCGTGCCTATGTCACCCTGCATGCCTACGTCACCCTGCATGCCTACGTCACCCTGCGTGCCTATGTCACCCTGCATGCCTATGTCACTCTGTCTTCCTGTGTCACTCTGTCTTCCTGTGTCACTCTGTCTTCCTGTGTCACTCTGAATGCCTATGTCACTCTGTCTTCCTGTGTCACCCTGCATGCCTATGTCACTCTGTCTTCCTGTGTCACTCTGAATGCCTATGTCACTCCGTTTTCCCTGTGTCACTCTGAATGCCTCTGTCACTCTGTCTTCCTGTGTCACTCTGAATGCCTATGTCACTCTGTCTTCCTGTGTCACTCTGTCTTCCTGTGTCACTCTGAATGCCTATGTCACTCTGTCTTCCTGTGTCACTCTGAATGCCTATGTCACTCTGTCTTCCTGTGTCACTATGAATGCCTATGTCACTCTGTCTTTCCTGTTTCACTCTGAATGCCTATGTCACCTTGCATGCCTATGTCACTCTGTCTTCCTGTGTTACTCTGTCTTCCTGTGTCACTCTGAATGCCTATGTCACCCTGCATGCCAATGTCACTCTGTCTTCCTGTGTCACTCTGTCTTCCTGTGTCACTCTGAATGCCTATGTCACTCTGTCTTCCTGTGTCACTCTGAATGCCTATGTAACTCTGTCTTCCTGTGTCACTCTGAATGCCTATATCACCCTGCATGCCTATGTCACTCTGTCTTCCTGTGTCACTCTGCATGCCTATGTCACTCTGTCATCCTGTGTCACCCTGCATGCCTATGTCACTCTGTCTTCCTGTGTCACTCTGAATGCCTATGTCATCCTGCATGCATATGTCACTCTGTCTTCCTGTGTCACAAAATTATGGAAATGAGAAGAAAAAAGACGACAAGGAAACAAAGAAATAACCAAAATTAATGATATTCTTCGTCATTGTAGGTATAGGAGCAGCCAGCCTTTGAGCTCGCTCTCTCTCTCTCTCTCTCTCTCTCTTTCTCTCTCTCTCTCTCTCATTCCGACTTTCATTAAAAAAAAAGTTTTGAAAAAAGACCTTTCCCTCTGCGGTCAATGACTGACTAAGTTAATGAAACTGAAAAAAAAACAACTCATCTTTCTATGTCTTCCTGTGTCACTCTGCGTTCCAATGTCACCCTGCATACCTTTGTCACTCTGCATGACAATCTCACCCTGCATGCTTATGTCACTCTGTCTTCCTGTGTCACTCTGAATGCCTATGTCACTCTGTCTTCCTGTGTCACCCTGCATGCCTATGTCACTCTGTCTTCCTGTGTCACTCTGAATGCCTATGTCACTCCGTCTTCCTGTGTCACTCTGTCTTCCTGTGTCACTCTGAATGCCTATGTCACTCTGTCTTCATGTGTCACTCTGAATGCCTATGTCACCCTGCATGCCTATGTCACTCTGTCTTCCTTTGTCACCCTGCATGCCTATGTCACTCTGTCTTCCTGTGTCACTCTGAATGCCTATGTCATCCTGCATGCCAATGTCACTCTGTCTTCCTTTGTCACCCTGCATGCCTATGTCACTCTGTCTTCCTGTGTCACTCTGAATGCCTATGTCATCCTGCATGCCAATGTCACTCTGTCTTCCTGTGTCACTCTGTCTTCCTGTGTCACTCTGTCTTCCTGTGTCAATCTGAATGCCTATGTCACTCTGTCTTCCTGTGTCACTCTGAATGCCTATGTCACTCTGTCTTCCTGTGTCACTCTGAATGCCTATGTAACTCTGTCTTCCTGTGTCACTCTGAATGCCTATGTCACCCTGCATGCCTATGTCACTCTGTCTTCCTGTGTCACTCTGTCTTCCTGTGTCACCTGCATGCCTATGTCACTCTGTCTTCCTGTGTCACTCTGCATGCCTATGTCACTCTGTCTTCATGTGTCACTCTGCATGCCTATGTCACTCTGTCTTCATGTGTCACTCTGTCTTCCTGTGTCACTCTGCATGCCTATGTCACCCTGCATGCCTATGTCACCCTGCATGCCTATGTCACCCTGCATGCCTATGTCACTCTGCATGCCTATGTCACCCTGCATGCCCATGTCACCCTGCATGCCTATGTCACCCTGCATGCCAATGTCACTCTGTCTTCCTGTGTCACCCTGCATGCCAATGTCACTCTGTCTTCCTGTGTCACTCTGTCTTCCTGTGTCAATCTGAATGCCTATGTCACTCTGTCTTCCTGTGTCACTCTGAATGCCTATGTCACTCTGTCTTCCTGTGTCACTCTGAATGCCTATGTCACTCTGTCTTCCTGTGTCACTCTGAATGCCTATGTCACCCTGCATGCCTATGTCACTCTGTCTTCCTGTGTCACTCTGTCTTCCTGTGTCACCCTGCATGCCTATGTCACTCTGTCTTCCTGTGTCACTCTGCATGCCTATGTCACTCTGTCTTCATGTGTCACTCTGCATGCCTATGTCACTCTGTCTTCATGTGTCACTCTGTCTTCCTGTGTCACTCTGCATGCCTATGTCACCCTGCATGCCTATGTCACCCTGCATGCCTATGTCACCCTGCATGCCTATGTCACTCTGCATGCCTATGTCACCCTGCATGCCCATGTCACCCTGCATGCCTATGTCACCCTGCATGCCTATGGTCACCCTGCATGCCTATGTCACCCTGCGTGCCTATGTCACCCTGCATGCCTACGTCACCCTGCATGCCTACGTCACCCTGCGTGCCTATGTCACCCTGCATGCCTATGTCACTCTGTCTTCATGTGTCACTCTGCATGCCTATGTCACTCTGTCTTCCTGTGTCACCCTGCAATGCCTATGTCACTCTGTCTTCCTGTGTCACCCTGCATGCCTATGTCACTCTGTCTTCCTGTGTCACCCTGCATGCCTATGTCACTCTGTCTTCCTGTGTCACTCTGCATGACAATGTCACTTTGTCTTCCTGTGTCACTCTGCATGACAATGTCACTTTGTCTTCCTGTGTCACTCTGCATGACAATGCCACTTTGTCTTCCTGTGTCACTCTGCATGCCTATGTCACTCTGTCTTCCTGTGTCACTCTGCATGACAATGTCACTTTGTCTTCCTGTGTCACTCTGCATGACAATGTCACTTTGTCTTCCTGTGTCACCCTGCATGCCTATGTCACTCTGTCTTCCTGTGTCACTCTGCATGCCTATGTCACTCTGTCTTCCTGTGTCACCCTGCATGCCTATGTCACTCTGTCTTCCTGTGTCACTATCCTCCCTGTCTTTTCTGCCATTTTTCTCATCTTTTTATTGCTCCTCTTATTGAAGAAATGGGGGATTGTAGTTTGAGTCTTTGTACTCGCCAAGTGTGTGTGTGTGAAGGGCTTCTGTGAACACAGATAGTGGATGAACGAGAGTCACTGGAAGCGCCAACCTAGAAACTGTAGGAGTTTAATGTTTACACGCAAGCTAAGACTTCTCTGCTGGCGACCACCTTTGCAGGTTCGTCACAGTCATTATTGTCGTCAGACTCTTGCCTCATAGGTGACTGTTGCTGTTGATGATGATGTTGATGGGGCGGTGAGTGGGATGTCATCACTTGATGTCTGAAGATCTGCATCCACGTTGAAATAGTTTTCATCCAGAATGTTCAACTCTTTGAACAGCCTGGAGAGAAGTGGTTCTGGAGCAGCAATGCCAGCACTTGTAGTTTTACAGTTGCTGCCAGTCAATGCAGTAGGCACAAAGCCTGCCTTTTTGAAGCCGTTTGAGATGGGGCTGGACTAACTTGATCCCATGCTCGCTTTAACATCATCAAAGAGCGAAGGGTGCTGATTTTAAATTCATGCCTTGCCATTCTGCATCTATGTGCGCGATCAGTTTCGAAAGGTTTACTTTTCTGTAGTGTACTTTGATGTTTTGTATGATTCCTTGATCGAGAGGTTGCAACTTTGACGTTGCATTGGGTGGTAGAAACAAGAGCTCTGTAGCCTTCAACTGAAGTGACTCCTCATGTGCCGAAGAGTTATCCACAACCAGCAACACCTTGCGCTTTTGGCAATGCATGGTTTGATCAAAGGCTGTCAGCCAGTCTCTGAAGAGTTCTGCATTCATCCAGGCTTTGGTGTTGGCTGCATACTGAGTAGGCAGGGATTTGATGCCTGCGAAACAGCGAGGTTTTTGAAATCGTCCAATTGTAAAGAGAGGCATCTTTTCTGTGCCATCCATGTTTGTGCAAACGAGAAAGGTCAATCGTTCTTTTGACTTTTATACCGCCAAAACATTTTTCTCCTTTGAAAGCAAGGTTTTGTCAGGCAACAGACGCCAAAATAGACCGCTTTCGTCGGCATTAAACACGTCTTTTGGCTTGTAAACGGGTAAGTGTGGGTTTTAGAACTTGCTCCACCCATGCGTCGGTACTTAGTTCATCAACCGACCACGCTCACCAGACATTTTCTTGAAGACAATGCCATGCCTGTTTTTGAATCTATGTAGCCAACCATCGCAGCAGTACCAGTCTTCTATGCCTTTTTTTTTTAACATTCTTCCGCTTTTTTGCTTGAGCAGTGGCCCACTGATGGGAACGTTATCTGACCTTGCACAGCTAAACCTTGGTCAACCTCCAGGTTCTTGGCCTGGCGAACTCGTTTCTTTGTCACATCAGTTACACTTTCAAAGTACATTGTTTGATTTTTTTTACTATTTCATAATGCTTGTCAAGGTGCACTTTGCAGTCTGATGGGCTTCTGCATTACCTTCCTTTTTTTTGTTGGGGTTTTTCTCCACCTCATGAATTATGTCCATTTCTCTTTCAGAGACAGCGCTTTTCGTTTTCGTTTCTCCATTTGAAAGTGACGTAGCCCGACCTGGCTGCGATAGGGAGTCACGGCCCTTTATGACCTTTGAACTCTCTTTTTTTCATGACGAATAAAAATTCTGGAATTTGGCTTGGTTCCGTAGAAGCTAGAAAATGACGCAGTCAATAAAATATGACATCACATGGAACATTCTTGAAAACATAGGCGCATGACGCGAAGACAGACAAGTCGAGAGGCCTTACGCTGTACCGTTGGACCCATGAAAAATCTATTTTAGAAGGGAGAAAATGTTCCTGTGACAAGTCACAGCTATTAGTAGGTTGTAATATTATTATTATTAGTCAAACTCTAATAAGCGAAACCGCAAGGGAATTTTTTTCGATTTTTAGATGTTTTTGTTTGATTTACCGAGACCAATGGAAAATTCTGGAATGTGACGTCGTATGTTCCGTATGTTTAGGTCATCTGACGTCGGATAAGAGAAAAATTTTTTTTAATAGTTTCGCTTATCCGAGTTTTCATTTGATTTACCGAGACCAACAGAAAATTCTGGAATGTGACGTCGTATGTTCCGATTCAAGTTTCGCTTATCCGAGTGTGAAAAAGACAAATTAGGTTTCCCTTAACCGAAGTTTTCCTTATCAGAGTTTTCCTTGTCTAATGTAAAATTAGTCATGTAAAGAACAGTTCGCCGCGAATAAAAAATTAGTTTCCCTTATCAGAAGTTTCCCTTACGCGAGTTTATCTTAAACAGCATCGTTCCGTATTTGATAATTACCACAGGCAAAAACGTCAAACTATCAATAATAACTCTCTGTTTCTTTGTGTAAATAATGAGATTGTTGAGGAAGTTGATCAGTACAAAGTTCTTGGTGTCATTGTAGACAATAAATATGTCATAGTCTTTCTGTGTCACAATGCTCTGTAAACGTTTATCTCAGAAGATTCAACAACCTCAAAACTAAAATGTTTCTTAGACCACCATTGTCGTAAGCTGTTTTTTTACTTTATGTATTGATTCTCATTGTAATTACTCTTCTACATTATGCGATTCGGCTCGGGCTAACATATTAAAACCACTCTTCAGTCTTCATGGACGGGCTGTTAAATTGATTCTCCTGGAATTTTCTGCCGTAACTGCCTCTGATTATAAACGTTTAGATTCATCGCCTCTGAAATGGAAACCCACTTATAACAAAACAATTTCCATGTTTAAGACAATGTCCAAGCATGTCCCACGATCTCTGAAAAAATGAATTTGAAACGAATCTGATTCGCAATGTCAGCAAGATCAAGGTACTCCCGTGAAGGATTGATCTTTTCAAATCTAGCCTCACATATGCTGGTGGTGGTTTGTGGAATAACCTACTGTCTTCAGTTAATGTAAGTACTAGTCTAAACCTTTTCAAAAGTCACTGCTTCTCGTACCTTATGCAAAAGTTTCTAAACAATGGTGATTAATACTAATATCATTTGACTTTTTTTTTAATATATGTTTTATTCCTCCTCTCTCATCCATCAACTCCACAGTTCTTTCACTCATTCTTTCCTCACGCACTCATCCTTCGACATGGATTTAGCAAACAATTTGACATGAGCATGTCTAGTACATGTACCAATATATAATTGTGTAATTATGAGTAATAAATACAATCGTTACAATCTGGGAATTTTTCTTTGTGCTTCACTCAGTTTCAACGAGTGAATGAGAAAAGGCAAAAAAGTAGTAGTTACAAGGAGGTTTGTTTTTCATTTTCAGTTACAAACAAACAAACAAACACAGAACATTATAGTGACAATACAGTAATACCAGGTACTATGGATTTGAGAAAATAGCATGCACACACACATTATATATATATATATATATATATAATATATATATATATATATAATATATATATATATATATATATATTTGTTAAAAGTAAGGTTTAAAAACTATCTACAGCGCTGTTTCATGCAATGCAATCATCAGGATGTGGTGGGTCTGTGCTGCCGGTGTTTTATAACTGCTTGTGTTGTCTGTCATCACGTGCTGTCTGTGTTTTTCGTGTGTTTTCTGGTTCTTGTTCACTGATAGGAATTTCCACTTGTGCCTGCAGTTGTTAACCATTTCTATCCTAGTATTTAAAGTTGCCAGTTGTGGTTTGCATAGTATTATGTGCTTTTTCTGTTGAGCATAGGTTACATCTTTTTGAAATGTTGTTGTATGGTGCTGCTCTTTCTATGATTTTCCAGGATATATTGTATTCTATCTTTTCTCTTTGAGCTTCCAGATGTATTTACTCAATTCTGTTTGGTTTTTGTATCTTTCTTTGTTAAATGACTGTTTGTGGTTTGCATATCTAGTTTTAAATTGGTTTTCAGTGATACCTATATATGTTTCTTCTGCGTTCACTGATGTTACAGTGGCTTGGTACACAATGCTGTTGTAGAGGCATTTGTTGCTCAGAGGCACTGTTCTTTCTTGATACAGTTGCAGGATTTCCTTTTATCACCCTCGTTTTTCTCTGTACTGCTTTTCATTTTGTTGGTTGAATCAATGATGTTTTTAAGGTTGGGCATACATGAGTATGATAATTTGATGCTGTTTTTGTTGAATATCTTGGATAATTTGTGCTCTTTTTGGGAATGATGAGTTAGGATTCTAAAGAATTCTTTCCCTATATTTGTTTTCACTCTTCCGTCATATGGGGGGTTGTACCATATGATCTTTCTTTTCCTGTTCTTCTTGTGTCTGCTCATGTCATTATCTGGGTCATATTGTAGTTTGTAGTTGTAGCCACTTTTGTGTAACGCTTCTTGATATTCAGCTGCAGCGTTTATTGAATGCTGTTTCATTGCATGACAGGTTAGATAATCTCTATTTATGCCTCTGGGTATTGTTTTTAGTATGGAAGGTGGATGGTTACTTTTGATATTTACATAAACAGGTGTATCATTTGGTTTTTTGTATGGTTTTATATATGTGCTGGTTGAGATCAAACGTTATATCTAGATAGTTCACTATCTTTTTATTTGCTTCTATAGTGATTTTTAGATTTTGGTTTTGGAAGATTTTACACAGTTCTTTTTTCTTATTTTCAATGTTTCTAGGGTTGTCATTCAGCGCAGCAAGGCCGTCATCCCTGTACAGTCCGACTTGTTTTCCCCCAATTTCTTTTGAATGTTAACAGCATGAACAGTCGGACTGTTCATGCTGTCTAACATTCAAAGAAATTGGGAAACAAGTCGGACTGTACAGGGATGACGGCCTTGCTGCGCTGAATGACAACCCTAGAAACATTGAAAAT
>CM031611.1:79876235-79878735 GCA_018398815.1 Conus ventricosus | reverse complement strand
CAACCCCCTACGGCATCATCACCGCCGTCCGCTCCATAGTGGCGGTTTCGTCAGTGATCAGAATTAGTGGAACCTTGCTGCTGTTGTTCAACAACAGTGTCAACTGGGTGGTGTACGGCGTGATGAACCCTTCCATCAGGAAAGCGTACAGGGAATGCAGCCGCCAACTGATGGGGAAATATTTTCCAAAAAACAAAAAGACTGGACAGTCATTAAACATTGTGGGCGAAGTCCGGGTGAGCACGAAAGGGGGAGAAGAGGCAAACAGAAACATTGTTACCAGACTTGCTGATGAATGACCAAAGGAGAAAAAGATTACAGACAGACAGTTACACTATCATCAGATATAGTGGAGAAAAGCACAAGAGAGCACAGTGATCAGTGTTTTCACCCACTCGCCGTCATACCGGTGCTTGTGCAGACAATAAGCCGTGGGAGACATCGACCACTCCACTACCACAGACGCACAGGTGTCTGCCTCCCATCACTTCATCATGTATTACCCCGGCAGTCCATACCCAGATCAAAGAACGAGTCAGTCACAATTGTGAAAGTCTGTGGAACTGCTAATATTGTCATCCCACAGGTAACAAGCAGCATCTAAACACAGCAAGCTAGTGTGCGTGTGTAAATGACAAAACCAGAGACATGCGACAGTATGCGTCACTAAAGGCACACCCACACGAGGTGTTTCATTGGTGTACCTCAGGTGGACTGTCTGTGCCTGATCTCAATCGGATCATGGATCAACACACGTTTCGGTGAAAGTATAATCTCCAACCACGAGACCACCTGACATCCAACAATAGATGAATATCGGTTCTATCTGGTACCAATCGTGAGGAACTTTATGGAGCAAAATACAAAGAACACACGAACTAAGGTGTAAACCCACGCAGATTAGTGATACAGAACAGAAAAATTTTAATTTCAACACATGTGCCTTTTTCAGACGTTATAAACAACGCTGCTTGTTGTTTTCATGCTCACAGGGGAGGTTGTATTGTGAGTTCTTTGTCTGTTGTTGTCACGACCGACCCCTGGAGGTCTGCCCTGACAGGATCGGTCTAGATGGGAGTAAAAGGGAGGGGACTGACCTCACACGCCCCGCAAGAGACCACACAGAAAGATTACAATACAGTACACCATTTATTCACACCAACACACATGTAGTCACAAATAAGCATCCCAACACACACAACAAGCACAATCACAATTAAGCATTTCAACACACACAAAAATACACATAGTCACCAACAAGCATTTCAACGCAACAACATACACATAGTCACAAACAGGCATTTCAACGCACACAACATAACCTAATCAAAATAAGCATTTCCAACACACGTTCCTTTTTGTGCTTCATGGGGTTTCCCCCCTCACCACTGTCTCTCCAAAGTCCTCTGAGGTACCGTGTCGAATCAGGTGTCCCAAACCGGGTCTGATCTTGAACAGAGTCTTTCAATGCCGACACCCTTGACACACACACAACCCCCAAATGCACGACACAGAGCTAACCACACTGGCACATGCGCTGTAGGAAGTCCGAGGACAGTGGGAGAACGCCTCCCGTGGGACAGGCGTTGTCACGGAAAGTCCCGGACAGGGTTAGGACCACCCAGCAAGGTCCACGTGCTCCTCACTGCGTAGTCCAACAGCGCAAGCTTCGGGTGAAGCCCGGGAGGAGAGCAAAGGGAAAGGAAAACTGGAAGGAAAGAAGGGTACTAGAACCCCGCAGCCCAGTACGGTCCTGAAACTTGCTGCTTAATCCTAACAGCCACTCGCATGGTGGGCGAGGGAGGTGTTTGCTGAATACATTAGTAACACCAGCTCAACACAGACCTGAGCATAACACAGTAAACAAACCAAATGGGGAAAATGTTCGCTAAAGGTCTCCTCACACGAAACAGGTAAGAGATTACTTTAACAGGCTAAACAAACGAATAGCAATTTATATCTTCATCCTTCCCTCACTCACGTTCAACATTTCCTTTCTTACGAACTGAACTAATACAGCAACCATTGCTTTATAACTGCCACCACAATTGCAAATAATCATAATTCAATGGCACGATTATCCCCACAAATTTTTTAAAACCATTCCAAAATAACACAATTTTCCAACCAAAGCTTCAAAACGACTAATCTGCGTACGCACGCTCGCAAACAGAAAACACTCGTTCCCCTTGCAAACACAAACAGACAGTGGCCGAAGAATAAGAGACCGGCGATTGTGACAGGGGGCGGACGAGCGAGACCAAACAAGTTCCAACCCTAAATCACCAGGTTCTCCCCCATCCCCACCCACTACCGCATCACCAGATGCATTGAAAGGAGAAAGAAGTTTGGATATAATTTTGAATGGCCAGAGAAGAATGGTCTCAAACAATATTTCTTTTGAAATTTTGAAAACAAAGGAAATTGCGCAAAAAGAATTAGCCGGCTAACAACAAAAAAACCAAACAAACCACGAACTGATGCTTACCAGCTACCGTGG
>CM031611.1:79768735-79871235 GCA_018398815.1 Conus ventricosus | reverse complement strand
ACAGCCTTCCTTTGACACAGATAATCTAGGCCCTCAAATCAAGCGAATGTAAGTTCCTTAACACATCTCCATCAACATCAACATGCTGATATCTGTACATATATAATAATCGTACAAAAAAAGCAAACCTAGGAAGTATCTTCCTGATTTGAAGTTGCGAAGACATAGCAAATAAATCATGGTGGAAGTACATATCACACAAACAAATTTATGTCGTGAAACCTCGTCTTAGGATTCGAAAAGTAGTTAATAACCTGCTGGACATTTTCTTGATGATTGCTCAAAAGTTTGCTTTCACACGCTCTGTCTGTAAGAAATGAATAGAAGACTGCACCAAGTTTTCAATCTTCTTCACACAATCACCGATGAGTGTGTGTGTGTGTGTGTGTGTGTGTGTGTGTGTGTGTGTGTGTGTGTGTGTGTTTGAATAGATGTTTTTTGGGGCTGGTCATTACTCGCAATAAAAGTATGATCTGCTGATCAATGGACTCACATAGAAAGCAAGAAATCTCTGTCATTAGGTACGTGTAATAACTAATAATGAGGGGTGGTTTGCTGAATAATGTGTTCCCTCAGAAATCGTTAAATCTGTGTCTTTGGGCCGGTTGATACTGAAAGTAGAGGGGTGGATCGCTGAACACTTTAATAAACTCGAAAGCCATAAATGTGTTGTCTGTTGGGGCCAGTCAATACCAACAGTACAGTGTGGCCTAAAATAATTTCCTCAGATAGAAAACAAGAAATCTACATCTTATGGGACCTATCATTATCATTAGCAAAGAGGTGATCTGGTGGATAATGTACTCTCCTAGGAAGCCAGAAATCTCTCTCTTTGGGGGCCTGTGATTACTTATAGTAAGCGGTGGTCTGCTGAATAAAGTACTCACCTAGAGAACCAGAAATCTATATCATTTTGGGCCCATCAATGCTGATTTTAAAAAAGTGGTCGTCCGCTGACTAATTTATTCAACTAGAAAGACAGAAATCTAGACTCTTTGGTTCGAGTCGGACCCGGGCTGCTTTTTTATTTCATTTCTTTTTTATTTATTTTTTTAGTTTCCATCAGATTTTCAGGAGTGGCTTGGATGCTAATGTTTTAGATGGGACAATAAGCTGAAATCACATGTTCAGCACGCTCTTGGAGTAGTAAAGGAACTCTCAGCAAAGAGGGTATTGTCCCTGTCAAAATTCTGTTGACGGCTAAACAAACACACGCAGACAGAAACCAATAGACAAAAAAAAAAAAAAAGAAATGTATGATCCAAATATAACACGTAAACACCTTTTTTTTTCGGAGCTTTTGGAGCCCTGATGCTCCTTCTTCAGCAGCCATAATTTATTTGTCAATATGAAAAAAAAAAAAACCGTCACGGCACAACGTCACAGATAAAAGAAGGATGAAAAAATGTCTCGGTACAACGTCACAGATAAAACAAAGAATGAAAAAAAAAACCGTCACGGCACAACGTCACAGATTAAAGAAGGATGAAAAAATGTCTCGGTACAACGTCACAGATAAAACAAAGAATGAAAAAAAAAAAACCGTCACGGCACAACGTCACAGATAAAAGAAGGATGACAAAATGTCACGGTACAACGTCACAGATAAAACAAAGAATGAAAAAAAAAAACGTCACGGCACAACGTCACAGATAAAAGAAAGAACAATACAAAAAAGTCACGGCACAAAGTCACAGATAAAAGAAAGAAGAATGAAAAAAAAATGTCATGGTACACGAGAGGGAGGAAGAGAGGAAGAGGGGAAAAAATAGGAAAAACAAAACAAAACCGAATAACGAACAATGAATGACACTATGCCCCGGAAACGTGTTCCGTCATTGGGTAGAGCTGCAATCTTATATCACGTGGGGGAAAAAAAGCTAGTTGTGGCGATGAACTCATATGATACATTGCACTGCATACACTATTTGCACGTCTTTTCCACCGCTAATTATTTGCTGCATGGTACCATGGGAGATTGAAGTAGGGTCAGAAACACTCATGGCATGTTATTCCATCCTTGTTGCATGCTAACTGCTGTCACACACACACACCAGTAACTTTGCATGCTTGACAACACGGAACGTTTAGATACTCTTTTAGGTGAAAAAGAGTACACATTCAAAGAAGAAACACGCCATGCATTTTGTAACTAACTAAACTCTCTCTCTCTCTCTCTCTCTCTCATCTCTCTCTCTCTCTCTCTCTCTTTGCCGTCTCGTCTTCCATATTGTTCGTTCAGTGACGTCACTCCCATGTTGCTCACTTCCGGTTCCTCCGCTCCACAGCCACAGCCAGACTTATCCAGTTCAAGGCCCGGCACAGCAGTCCTCAGTAAACATTCAGCATAGTTTATCATGAAGCAACCACTGCACTGCACCGCTGTTAGGTCACTTCAGACAATGTTGAGTGCTGCGTCTTCTGATCAAACACACACAGGACACCATCAACTAAACGCATTTCTGACAATGAACACTCTCAGAGCCGATGTGAGTGTGTAAGTTAGCATCCGCCTCCGAAGAACGCCGCCATGTCCATCCAAAGACTGTCCCCATGACCTTGACGACACACAGAACTCTCTTCTCTCTCCTCTCTTCTCTCTCTCTCTCTCTCTCTCTCTCTCTCTCTTCTTTGCAATCCCATTTCTGTGCCACCTCAGTGGCAGTGAACCCATGCCGCTCATTCCGACACCCCATCCACAGCCACAGCCCGGCCCAGTCCGCAGCAGCCCTGGCACCAGCAATCCACAGGGAGCAGTCAATGTCAAGTCGTGAAGAGGCAACCCACCTGAGGAGACACTGCACTGCTGCCGAGTCACTTCAGTAGTGTTCAGTAGCGCCTGCTCTGATCGAACATAATCAGGACACCGTCTACTAAGCCCCCTACTGACGACAGTAATTGCTTAGTCGCGGAGCCGATGTGAGTGAGCTCTTCCTCCGGAGGGCGTCACCATGTCCGTCTAACACGACACAGAGAACTTCGACAGAACCTCACCTCCAGCATAGATCAGGGAGGTCACCGAATCTCACCACGACAGCGGAGGAATAACGATACACGCAGTTCCAGTTTTCATCTGGAGAGCTAAAACAAAGTCACAGGAGCGCCATCTCAATGGAACGAACAAGTTGCAAAACAGACCTAGCGCGTTTCGACCTACAGGTCTTCTTCAGGTAGCACACACACACACACAAACACACACACACACACACACACACACACACACACACACCACACACACGCACACACACACACACGCGCGCGCGCGCACACACACACGCACGCACGCACACACACACACACACACACACACACACACACACACACACACACACACACACAGGGATTAGTATGAACAGAATGAAACGGCGGTGAAAGGAAATAGGGACAGAGACATTTTTTTCCATTTGGCCATTCACCACAATGTCTGATGACTGTCTGTCTACTCCTTGCCCTCCTCCCCACTCACCCTCAACACCCAGCTCTAGCCCCTCTGACGATCTTTCTTCTCTCCCCGGTCATTTCCTCACAAAGTTTGTTGACTGGAGTTTATTCCCTGGACAGCATTTCCCAAACAGTTGCCTGGCCTTTTTCTTGTAAGCCTCCCTGAAGGAAGGTTCATCACGCCATACACCAACCAGTTGACGGAGCTGTTGGAAAACAGCAGCAAGACTCCAAGAATTCTGACCTCTACAGTGACGACAGAGCGGAGTGCCATGATGATGCCGAACGGGATGTAAGAGACGCAAGCCAGGATAAACACGACGAACAGTGAGCGCACGAAAGCAACTTCCCTGCTGTTCAGCTTCTTCCGCCGTTGCTGTGATTTCTGGGTAACGGAAGTCGGGTGTTTTTCTCGATCCCGTTTGGATGGCGTCGTGGTGACTGACGTTCTCCTTGAAGGGGAAGGTTCATGACTTTCAGGTGTCCGCACTTCTGGCACCGTCATTGTGGCTTCCCCTGTCGTCTGCTCGCATTTGGAGGATCATGTTCTGCTTGACTGGAATCATTATCGTCTTCGACTTCTTCGTCGCTTTCTCCGTCTTCCGTTTGTCTCTGAGGACATTGTTTTAAACTGGGACCGGACAAGCTTGTCTCAAACGCTCCCTCGTTGTTTCCCTGCTGTCGTTGGCCAGTGACTGTCCAGCCTGAGAACTGCTTTCTGTCTCAGCGTCAGTTCTGCCACCATCAGTCGCAGAGTTCTCAGTGTGTATCTCCTGATATGCTGGCTCATCCACAGAAGAACTGGCACCGGCACGAGAAACTTCTTTTTCACGGTCGAACATGGGAGTCTGTTCCCAGTCCTTCTGCCGATGTCTCTCTTTATCCATCGATTCTTCCGGACCTACAACAGCCTCTTCATCCTGACTCTCCTTCCGACTTTTCTTCCGCCAGTTGAACGGTCTGCGCCTCCCGCTTTGTTCTTTACTTCCGTGCAGGGCATCGCTGGCCTTCTTCCAGAATCGGAAAATAGCGAAGTTGCAGTAGCCAATGACAATGACGGAAACAATGGTAGAAGAGGCAGTCATCACTTTGGTGTAGCTCAAGGAGGGTGATTTGAAGGTGCACTGACGGGTGGAAGGAATGTAAATATAGGCGCTTCCACCGAGGTTCAGGGCAGGGGGGATGTAGACCACAATGGCCAGGATCCAGATGACGATGCAGATGACCGCTGTGCGGGACCAGTTGAAAAGTCGTTTGTACAGTCGGGAGTGGCACACGTGGAGGTAACGGTTCACAGAGATAGCCAGCAGGGTTAGCATGCATACCTGTAACAAAGGGAAGGCACTCAATTCAAACTTATCTCTCTTTTTAAACTATTTCACACTTTGTTTGTTCCAAAAAGGCTTAATATAATACCCACTCAGCTCTTGTCTCCCACCCACCCTCTTCCAATCCAACTATCTTAACACACCCTGCCTATTGAAAGTTGAACAGTTCTTTACACATTACGAAAATTGGTCAGGCATGTAATAGAAGAAACAGTATTGTGCAACCTGGGTGAGGGAGGAGGTGGCGATGTACATGAAAATACCGTGAATCATTGTGCTTTATTGAAAATGGGAGAGAGGCCCTGTGATGATTTCTCTAAATCAAACACATAAACAAAATCATTTTAATAGTGTTCAGACTGGAGAAAAATTGTAACAACTTCACCACAAAATGGCTGCGCTCATCACGCTTTAATTAGGAAACGGGATCTTTGGTACCCACCCTGGGTCAGACTTGAACTTTCTAACGGTTTACACTCTGAATTAGAGTTATTAACCTTAATTAACGAAAATTGAACCACTGTTTTGCCGCAAACTGCACTGGCGCGAAGAGACAGACTATTTCAGGGAAACTGCACTGGCGCGAAGAGACAGACTATTTCAGGGAAACTGCACTGGCGCGAAGAGACAGACTATTTCAGGGAAACTGCAATAACAAGAAGCCAGTCACTGGAACTAGGTCATTAAGGTTACGCCAGTGTCGGACCGAATTTTGAGTCATCAAACAATTTAATTGGCTAGTCGCGCGAATCAACCTGCCATTTTTTCCATTCCTCTCCCCTGATAGTAAGCTCAGAAACTCCCCGCACCCTTCCCTCCCCCCCCCCCCCCCCCTTGTTGCACAAACGCATTGGGTATTTTTATCATGCAGATTTTTTAAACAGTGTAAGTTATGAACGTACAAACTGCTTAAGACAATGTGAACATATGAACACGCACATGCAAAGATAGACACACAAACATGCACACGTGAAGGGGAAAAAATTACATACCATGAACATAACAGAGATGATCATCCCATTCATCACACAGTGTTCCCGATTCACCACGTGAGAGTATCCTAAAACCATGTCCAGGACAAAAAAGGTCAGCCAGTACCCCAAGTTCACCAAGTCAGACAAGGCCAAATTGACCAGAAACAGATCATACAGATGTTTTCTTTGCCGAATGCGTCCGATGACAACGATGATCAGAAGTCCGTTACCTAGGACACCGCATAAGATCATGATGCCCCCGACTGCTGCGGCCATTGCACGTGCAGCAATGCTGGGAATTTCTTCAACAAATGGCGAGGACAGGCCAGTGTCCGTGATGTTTGTCGTGTTATTCGTCATGACTGTTAATTGGATACTTCTACTGTGCTGACAAAACGGCGCACATGCATTGATTTTGTCACAGCTATGACTACTATTTTGGGTTGAAATTTATGCGTTCTTTCCATCACAGTTTTAAAGTTTTACACTGTTAACGCAGACTGACTGAAACCAGTTTATAACCTTAGCTTATATTACTTTGCCAATGCAGCTGCTCGGGTTAAATAAAGTTGATAAAGTTTGTTGCGTCTCATCCGCTGCTGAGAAGATTGTTTGTTGTTCTCTGGTCCCCTTTGAATGGCGGCTGAGAAGATTGTATGTTGTTCTCTGGTCCCCTTTGAATGGCGGCTGAGAAGATTGTTTGTTGTTCTCTGGTCCCCTTTGAATGGCGGCTGAGAAGATTGTATGTTGTTCTCTGGTCCCCTTTGAATGGCGGCTGAGAAGATTGTTTGTTGTTCTCTGGTCCCCTTTGAATGGCGGCTGAGAAGATTGTTTGTTGTTCTCTGGTCACCTTTGAATGGCGAAGTCTTCTTTTTCAAGCTCATTTCTGAAAGCAGTATATCACATGAAATTTAACCGTTTCCAAGTAGTTGGTTTTTCGCCACTTGTAGGTGTTGCCTGTCTTCTAGAGTCAGCAGTTTTCAGATGCCATTACAAAAAAAAAAAAAAACAAAAAAAAACAACAACCTCATTTAAAGAGCAACGTGCCGATTTTTCATAAATACTTTATCACTTTTAACCAAACGTCGTGAATTTCTTATTGCCAATCTGCTGGTTGACATTCTCAACAAGAAAAAAAAAACAACAACAAACACACACACACACACACACACACACACACACACACACACAAACTATTAAAAGATTCTGTTTTGACGTTTGTTTTAATGGAAACAACGCGGTTTAACCGCTGAAAAAACGGAAGCTACATTTATTTTTATCCGCTTTTGTATAATGATAATTCCCTTTGTGTATACACATTGTTTTCTTATGCGCTAAAAGTCAGCTTCATCAAGGTTTTCTTTTTTTCTAACTCGTACACCAGGACGATTCTATGAATGCAGACCACAGAACGACGATCACTAGGTCAACATCTATTGAGTCCTACAATCTAAATGCGCTAAAGCCTCTCACGACTCTACTTCAGAGTGATGCAACTCACACAGCCTCCGTGAAACAAAAGAGAACGAATGAAGGATCGCACAGATGCACAGTTCTTTATGTCATTCGAAAACGGACACAAACAGATCGCGTGACCTGGGAAACGTGGCCATGCGAGAAAAGCAACTGAGCATCAAAGCACCGGTGTTACGGAGAACAATGACTCTTTATAAAGTGACTCCCTGGTTCATTTTAGTATGGAGACAAAAAGATGAACGATATCAGATTTCTTATGGATTCAAGTCTTCCAAGGAGAGTACTGACTCTGTTGTAGTTTATTGACTCCCACGAAAACGGAAAATACTGGAGAAACGATTCCTGCTGATATGTAAATGTTTATGTGCATGCAAATATTGCGTCAATTTGCCTCTTTATAGTAAATTCTGGTGCAAAAATTTACCGATATACATTGCAAAGCCAGGCGTCTCGAAAACAATGACCACAGATCCAAAGTTTCTTTCTTTCTTTTCTTTTTTTTTTCATCTCCCATGCAACCATTCTGACTTTGAAGAGTCTGAAACATGTCCAGCGATAAATAATGAGCAAAATCAGAGCAAACCTTTCTTTACTTTTTTTTATATATTAAGTTTGCGCAAAACGTTTATTTCTCTATATATTTATGACCGACTCTCTCACTGCCCACGTTTTGAGAGTATGGCTGCCTTTCAGTTTGTCTGAAAGGAAATGAGGCAGAGAACAGTAAATAGTAATTAACGAACAAGTAGGGTATCACTTAAGGAAAGAGTATGGGCGGCATTTTTGTCAGTAACTCAAAGTGAAATGTAAACTGGCTTGAAAACAGCCCGATCTTAGTGAACTCCCTTGATTACGTAATTACACGCCCATAATTCCAGACGAGTGCTGCTTATGACACCAAGTCGCTGAGTAGAAACGACAACATAGAGCAAACAGCAATAACAGGCGATGTCTCCCTATCTCTTCTATGTTGTCATTTCTGTCAGGATATTTGGTGTCATAAGCAGCATTCATTTGAAATGAAAGTCGTGTCATTAGTTCGTCATGGGAGCAAGAGTTAGCCTGCTTGTTTGCTAACTTCTGTTTGTTTGTTCATCTGTTTGTTTGTGTGTAATCTATTGTTTGTTCATCTGTTTGTTTGTGTGTAATCTATTGTTTGTTCGTCTGTTTGTTTGTGTGTAATCTATTGTTTGTTCGTCTGTTTGTTTGTGTGTAATCTATTGTTTGTTCATCTGTCTGTTTGTGTGTAATCTATTGTTTGTTCATCTATCTATTTGTGTGTAATCTATTGTTTGTTCATCTGTTTGTTTGTGTGTAATCTATTGTTTGTTCATCTATTTGTTTGTGTGTAATCTATTGTTTGTTCATCTGTTTGTTTGTGTGTAATCTATTGTTTGTTCATCTGTTTGTTTGTGTGTAATCTATTGTTTGTTCATCTGTTTGTTTGTTGTAATCTATTGTTTGTTCATCTGTTTGTTTGTGTGTAATCTATTGTTTGTTCATCTGTCTATTTGTGTGTAATCTATTGTTTGTTCATCTGTTTGTTTGTGTGTAATCTATTGTTTGTTCATCTGTCTATTTGTGTGTAATCTATTGTTTGTCTTTGATTGAACTCCCTTACTTGTCAATCAGTGAATCATTCCAAACATATATCCGTGCACATTTCTTTTACGAAAATTTTCGTTTTCGATTTCCATATTTAACTTTTTTTCGACCTTTTCTTTGCCTTCTGATTTATTTATTCATTACTTTATTTATGAATGCGTTCATGTTCTGTTTACTGTAGACTTATGTTCATTAAAATCGGGCTGTTTTCAAGCCAGTTTACATTACACTTTGAATTACTGACAAAAATGCCGCCCATACTCTTTCTTTAAGTGATACCGTGTGAAATTAGAGGATAACAAAAAAGTACAACTCTCTCTGAAGATTGACACCAGCCTTTTCGAATTATGTGAAGAGTTTGGGGCATATCATTTTGTAATTAGCCAATATAACGAAATTTATAAATTTGTTCATCATCTGTGAAAGGCTATACAAGAAAAATAATGTTGTGTGGCTTTTAATAATCATTCAGTTGAGATTGTGTTTCAGAATGCTATGTGGTTATGAAAGGCATACTAGAAAGGGGTTGGACGTGTAAGATTGTAATGTACTGTTCAGAATATTTTCAGTCAGCCAATCACTATTTGTGAAAGGTATATCACAGAGAAGACTATATCACGAATCTTAATTTTGTTACCAGCTGCTTTAGTTAAGCCTGTTAATTAACCTAATTAGAGTTTAAATCAACGTGAAAATACAAAGATTATTTTGAAGACAGAAAGAAAGAGAAGTCTTAGGAATACGAGTCTGCGTTAAATAACCTGTTTGTTTGTTTGTATCTTAATATGCGTGTTTGCTGAAGGAATCATAAAGGCCTGTGTGTCGTAACAGTTTTGTATGTGAATTCTGACAGACAGGACTTACACACATATGTATTGTATTGAACTAGTTTTGTATGGAAAGTTCCATACTTGTGTAACTTTTAACGAGACACTGTGAATTGACTTTTGAAAACCAAACTCCTCCTATGTTCTCGTGCACACACACACACACACACACACACACACACACACACACACACACACACACACACACACATACACCTCTCCCTGTATTTCAACATAGGAACTTGAACTAGGCTCTTGATGTTGCCTACCGTGATATTAGGAATGCTGCTGTTTATGAAAATGTTCATGGACATAACACAATCGCTGGTGCACCGTGCTGTTTATGAAAATGTTCATGGACATAACACAATCGCTGGTGCACCGTGCTGTTTATGAAAATGTTCATGGACACAACACAATCGCTGGTGCACCGTGCTGTTTACGAAAATGTTCATTGACATAACACAATCGCTGGTGCACCGTTGAAAGGGGCTGTGCTCGATCGGCTTAGGCAACTGACAACGGATCAGTGGGATTGCTGTTGCTGGAATTCTTCTTCGACGTTTGACCCTGCGGCTGTGGTCATTGGTGTCTATAGTCAAATGCTGGTGCTGACCCGTGAACATCAAACGCTTGTGCTTAGACTACGTCACTCAGTGGTCTGAGGGCTTGGTTAGATGGTCACGATGCTATTGTTAGATCATGTTTACTTATATGATCGATATACATATACAGCTTTGGCCGTGAAAAAAGCAATGGGCTTTTCGATATCCGCCGGTGTTACGGAGAACGTCCGGCTCGGTAGAAAACTGATTCCCGTGTACAGTTTTCTGCGGAGAAAAATTAACGATGTCAGCTGTTGTCATGTGCACAGGATGTGTGAAGGTGTCGTGTGCACATGTTGCTTTGTGTTTTAAGATTGAACGTCAGCGGTATTGGGCATTGAGAGGAAAAAAGATCATGTGATTGTTTCGGCGTCGTTTTGTTGGATAGTGGCCCGGGGTGAGTACTGCTTGGGAGCGCTGCGCGCGTTATTTAACTCAGCTAGAAAATCTTATAATCATTTGCTCTACGCCAGCCGGGGAGTCGCATGGTCTGTTTCTTTACAGCGATTGAAGACCCATGCAAGGCTGATGCATCATTGAGGCATTTTTGTCATTAATGTTTAACTAAAGAGAAGTGAAATCTTTGGGGAAAAATTGAAGAAAACATTAATTTTGTATTCAAAAGGAAAGAAAAGAATAAGAACCAGTGTGGTTACACCTGTAACATTTCTTTATAAAAGAATGGAGAAAAGAAAGGAAAAGTAATATTTAAAGTAAAGACTTATAAGGAAAGGTTACTGTTTACATCTTCATGTTGAAGTGAGTCTCCTTAGTTATTGTAGAACTGCACGTGCTTCCGAGTGTGTTGACAGGTTCCCTGTCTCACGCCGGCCACGGGTGGGAGTGATTGAAGGTGGCGGAGGTGCCGGACCTGATCCCAGCCTGGGACAGGGGGGCGGATCTCGTCTGCAGTACCTTTCCTCAAGGAGGAGGAATCATGTTGATGAAGAATGACTGTGGCGTATTTCCCCCATGAAGAATGACCCTGGCGTATTTCCCCATATGGATGAAGAATGACCCTGGCGTATTTCCCCATGTGGATGAAGAATGACTGTGGCGTATTTCCCCATATGGATGAAGAATGACCCTGGCGTATTTCCCCATGTGGATGAAGAATGACTGTGGCGTATTTCCCCATGTGGATGAAGAATGACCCTGGCGTATTTCCCCATATGGATGAAGAATGACTGTGGCGTATTTCCCCATATGGATGAAGAATGACCCTGGCGTATTTCCCCATATGGATGAAGAATGACTGGCGTATTTCCCCATATGGATGAAGAATGACTGTGGCGCATACCTCCATGATGTTATGACTTTATTATATAACCTCAACTGTTGTGACAATGGTATATAGTATAAATACGGTGATGATGGATAGTGACATAAATCCCAAGTTTTATGAATGTTTCAATTGAAGGGGAACAGTACTTGATGTTACCTCCTTGGTGGAGAGGAGGTGTGCTTGTGTTTACTTTGTGTTGCCTCCCCCTTGGAGAGGAGGTGTGGATAACTTAATTTGAGAATTGTATGTACTAATATATATTTGTTTTCCCTTAGGGGGAGGAATTTGAGAATTGAATGTACCAATTATATTTGTTCTCCCGTAGGAGAGGGGAAGGAAAAAAAACAACTTTCGGTGTAGTGTATTTATTTGACGCGCCTTGGTGAAAGGAGTGATTTCGGTGTTGTGTATATATTTGACGCGCCTTGGGTGAAAGGAGTGATTTCGCGCGTTTGCGGAGTTTGCTTTGGCGGTGGTGCGTGCGTGGGTGGCACGACTCCGGGAAGCATGACAGCTTTCTATAACTTATAATTCGGTTTTCTTCCGAGAATAATAATCGACTTCTTTGGTAGAATATTGCTTCCTAAAGTAGCGGAGAGTACTAAATCCTTAAAAAAATGACTCCTGTTTTATTGTTTAAAGGTTTATATGTATAATAAATATTATCTTATTGACACTTTCTGATAGGGTTTGTTTGCAATTTTAATCCCTACCCCCAATCCAATCTCCTTTCCATAAAATTATATTATATTTCCAAGCAGTTTTAGCTATTTCGGTCTAAATTTACCGCCTCTTTATATAAACTCCTGACCCCAATCGAACCCTGTCCTTAAGACCCTGAGGAAAATAGGCATGATCGGGGAACTCAATTTAACCTTTGCCAATACATGTGTTGGTTGATGGTTGTGGCCTCCCCCCTCCCCTCTCTCTCTCTCTCTCTCTCTCTCTCTGTGTTCATGAAAAACCACTCAGAGGTATAATTAGCATGTATTTCTGAGCGAAAGCTAAAGTTCGGTGTGAGGGTAATTTGACTGGCTACATTCAATGTACATCTGGTGTTAAGCAGGGGGACGCGTGAAGTCCTGTTTTGTTCTCTTTTCATTGCACGCTCAAACTCCCGCGCGCCGACACACACACGCGCACCCACCCACCACCCACCCACCACACACACACACACACACAGATACGGATGCGGATGAGTTATTCGGTAATCCATGTTGTGGCACTCCATACTGTACATCCTGTTTTGCTCTTCCATTACCGCCCTTACCATTGTTCTCATCTTCCGTCTGTCGTCACCTTTTTTTTTTCAAAAGTGGGTGACACAGTGACCTGTTCAGAGTAACAACTGTCACAAGTGTTCATAGAAACTGGTGTGTGTGTGTGTGTGTGTGTGTGTGTGTGTGTGTGTGTGTGTGTGTGTGTGTGTGTGTGTGTGTGCCTGCGTGCGACAAGTGTCCATAGAAACTATTGTGTGTGTGTGTGTGTGTGTGTGTGTGCGTGTGCGCGTGTGCGTGTGTATATATATATGTGTGTGTGTGTGTGTGTGTGTGTGTGTGTGTGTGTGTGTGTGTGTGTTCGTGTGCATGTGTGCACGCACGCGCGCGCGTGCGACCAAGAGAGAGACAGAGAGAGAGAGAGCTGCTGAAAATTACAACTGTTATAAGTATTCATGAAAACTGTATGTGTGTGCGCGCGCCCATGCAAGTGTAAGTATGTGTGTCTGTGTTTGTGTGAAGTTAAAGTTATCTTTATTGAAAGTTAAAGAAAAGGCAGCTTTTCTTTTCATCTAGCCCTCAGAAATGATAATTGTAATAGTAGAGGGGAAACAAAAGTGGGAATTTTTTTTTTAATGCGTATAAAGAAAATCGATAAATTAATAGTAAGTAAGTAATCCGATGGCCAGACACCATCAACAACAACGAGCTCTGGGAGAGAACAAACCAGCTGCCCGCAGAACAGGAAATCAAGAAACGACGTTGGGGCTGGATTGGACATACGCTGCGGAAGCCTGCAAGCAACATCACCAGACAAGCCCTAACATGGAACCCCCAAGGAAAGTGAAAAAGTGGTCAGCCAAGGAACACTTGGCGCCGGGACCTGGAAGCAGACATCAGGAACATGGGGATGACTGGGAACCAGCTGGAGAAAAGAGCCCAGGACAGAGATGCCTGAAGGTCCTTGGTTGGCGGTCTGTACCCCAGGAAGGGTAATAGGCGATGATGATGATGATGATGATGAAAACATTGAAAGCATCACACTTCTCTATCAGAACATATGTACAGAATTACACTGAACGTTTAATTTAACCTTTCCCGTATGTCGCCTAAACTTTTGCGTGCCGTACGTCGTGGGTGTGCCGTAACGCATGCTTTCAATGAAGGAGCAACAGGCAGCCGTACAGCAACCCTTGGTGGCCGAAAAGGAAGTTGACCCCTCCCCATACGTGGTGGGTGTGTAGTGACCCTTGGTATCAGCATAGGAGGTAGAACTCCCGCCCTACGCCGTGAGTGTGCAATAACCCATGGTTTCTATGAAGACACAGTGCCTTCCCGTACGCCGTGAGTGTGCAATAACCCATGGTTTCTATGAAGACACAGTGCCTTCCCATACGCCCTGAGTGTGCAACAACCCATGGTTTCTATGAAGACACAGTGCCTTCCCGTACACCCTGAGTGTGCAACAACCCATGGTTTTTATGAAGACACAGTGCCTTCCCGTACGCCGTGAGCGTGCAATAACCCATGGTTTCTATGAAGACACAGTGCCTTCCCGTACGCCGTGAGTGTGCAATAACCCATGGCTTCTATGAAGACACAGTGCCTTCCCGTACACCCTGAGTGTGCAATAACCCATGGTTTCTATGAAGACACAGTGCCTTCCCGCACGCCGTGAGCGTGCAATAACCCATGGTTTCTATGAAGACACAGTGCCTTCCCGTACGCCGTGAGCGTGCAATAATAACCCATGGTTATGCTAAAAACCGACACGCTGGGCTATTTCATGGACCTTACCATACTGCCATGGGTGTAATGAAACCTTCCTTTTCCCGTTAGTTGTGGATGTACAGTAAATCGTGTGTTTTAAGAAGGAACAGTGGCTTTCCTTACGTCATGAGAGGGCAGTAATAGGCGCGTACATGGAGAGCGAGCGCTCGTGCGCACGCGCGCGCACTTACACACACCCACACACCCAACTGTTGATGAAGAAAATATGGCTGTGTGTGTGTGTGTGTGTGTGTGTGTGTGTGTGTGTGTGTGTGTGTGTGTGTGATAGAGAGAGAGAGAGAGAGAGAGAGAGAGAGAGAGAGAGAGAGAGAGAGAGAGAGAGAGAGAGAGAGAACGAGCGAACGAACAAACGAAAAATTTTTAATCAGTATAGGTAGGCCATGGCCCCTTCTGATGGGAGTACAGTATAAGAATAACCATTCATACAACACGGCAGTCATACATCGTCTGACAACAAGGAAGCATATCCAATATGCACAGTAGCCGTAAATTCAACTGAGCAAAACTGTGTGCCAATGTGCTGCTTCTGCCCTACAAAGCAGCATCATTCCCTGACAGTTCTCCACCATCCTTCCAACCGTCTTTCCTACACGTAATGTGTGTGTCTTCGAGACACAAGTGTGAGACACATCCACCATGTGTGCGTGCGCGCGCGCGCGCGCGTGTGTGTGTGTGTGTTTGTATGTGTGTGTGTGTGTGTTTGTGTGTGTATGTGTGTGTGTGTGTGTGTGTGTGTGTGTGTGTGTGTGTGTGTTTGTATGTGTGTGTGTGTGTGTGTGTGTGTGTGTGTGTGTGTGTGTGTGTGTGTGTGTGTGTGTGTGTGTGTGTGTGTGCGTGGGCGCGCGCATGCAAGCGCGCGTACGCGTGTTCGTGAGAGCATATGACTGCATCCCCATACCCCCACCACTCCATTATCCCCATACCCCCACCACTCCATTCTCCCATCCTTACCCCCCCCCCCCCGCCCCTTTTTCTGTTTGTTTGTTTTTGTTTTGTTTTGTCTTGTTCGTCTCTCCCTATATGTATTATATCAGAGGGTCTACTCATGGACACTGAGAATGTTGGAAAACGGTTTTATACGTGCTCAGGGCATCGCGATTGTGTTTATTTGCGCCAGATTTCCTATGTGTCATCGTGTACATATAGTTGTTGTTTTAGGCTTGCATTACAGACATTGCTGTGACGTTGAATCTCAGAAACTGCGTCAGGCGGCCAGTGCAGCTGTTGTCATTTTGTGGACTGTGAAGACACTTTGACCTGTTCCCTGGCACAGTAAACAAGTAGGGTACGTCTTGCTCCCATGAGGAAACCTAACACAGAGTAACTCTTATTCAAGACTGGCATAGCCTTTAAAACTTGGATAAAGTCAGACAAATACAAAGATGAACAATCTAATGGTGGGGAAAAACAAGCGTAGGCCAAACAACTCAACTGTTCTCATAGTAATGACTTGGCAAAGATTTGGACTTAAGGGGGGGGGGGGGGGAATGGAGAAACTGGGAACAAAAATTAAGAAATATATTATAGATAGATATGAAAACCCTTCACTAGCTGCATGAGGGAACCATTGTAATCCCCTTCGAAGACAGATCTATTTGTATTGCCTGCTCTCTCTATTCCCTGGCAGTTTCTCCAGGGACCTGGACTCATTTTTACCGCCACAGATTCTTTGTGAATCTTACCAATGTTCTTTTGCTGTTGTTTTTTTTTTTTTGTTTAATTTTCTTTCCCTTAATCTATACACTCTCTAATCGTGCTTTAGAAAGGATTGTACTCATAACATCCTCCGCATTTGTTCCGCTGTACGCAGTGACTTCTCTTTGTATCATCGCCATTCATGGATTTCAACTTAATAGTTTGTTTATCTTTCTTTTTGTTTGTTCGACATCATGTTCCAACCACTATCCTTTCTTGTTGTTTGCTGTTTTATTGGCTTACTCATTTCTCTAAAGATAGGTTATATTATGTTGTCTGTGCCCTTAGGCTCAATGGCTTACCTCCCCCCCCCCCCCCCCCCCCCCCCCCCGCATTTGTCATCATTGTGCGTCATCCACTATCGTTACGTTTTAGTTGACTGTTTTTGTGAAAACTCTGTCTTCCTAATCGAGTTCAGTTCAGTTCAGTTCAGTGGTTTATTTAATGTCTTTTCATCGCCAGATGATATTTAAAAAAAAAAAAAGAAGAAAAACATTCACATTCAATTTATCTAGTACATGCAAAGCCACATCTGATATGTGCATATTTACATAAGTGAAATATCCTAGTGGTACACAAAGTTGTGATCTTTACAAACATTTTGCAACCTATGACTGCAAAATACCTTTCTCCTGATAGAGCGAGGTCAACACTGAGCATTCAAACAAAAGATGACGCACAGAAATGTTTTCTCTGCAGACACAAGTAATACCATGAGAATATTTAGTGTTCCAAGTATTCAGCCTTGATTTATGAATTAATCTAACAATGTGCCTCGGGCATAATGGTGAAGCAGCTATGTTTTGACTAAAATTCTGCTTATGTATATACTTTTCCATAATTTGGATTCATTCACAAGTTAATCTTCCTAATCGATTTTGTCTCAGTATTCCTTTGCCACCCACGCCTTCCCACACTCCCTCTGTTCCAGCACTTAAAAGTTGGGCACCTCAATGTCTATCATTCATGTTATAAGGTCCACGAAATCTCCTCACTTTCAGAACAGTCACCCCCATCCAGTACAAACGTTTGGTGTCTGTGAAACAAGATTAGACTCTCGCTTCACAGATTTATCCTATCAGCATCCCTGACAACAAAACAGAACGACGCGACTGTGTGATATCAACCCCAACATACTGGCCTCGCTGTATACATTCATCAGTCAATTGCCAATATTACCCGAGGCAGAACTGATCTTGAAACTGATATTGTTGAATGTACCTAAGTTGAAATTAAAAAAAAAAACCAAACAAACAAACAAACGAACAAACAAACAGCCCCAAATCACCGCCGTTAATAATAGGAAATTTAAATTTATACATAAACCCACCTTCCATATACGAATGGTATGACAACTTGATGTAACAAGTGACAGCCACACCATCCGCTACAACCCCCACCCCCCCCCCCCTTTTTACTCCCCCCTTCCCCCCCCCCCTCTTTCTTTCCCTCCCTCTCTCCCTTCCTCTCCCACCTCCCTCCCTCTTTCCATTCATTTCTCTCTCTTCCCTCTCCCTCCCTCTGTCCCTCTCTCTTTCTCACCCCTCACCTATTCCCCTCCCCCCCTCTCTCTCCCTGTCCCTCTTTGTCTCTCCTTCCTCTTTCTCCATCCCTCTTCTCTCCTCTCTCTCTTTCTTCTTTCTTTCTCTCTCTCTCCCTCCTTTACTCCCCCTCCTCTCTCTCCCCTCTCTCTCCCTCCTTCTCTCTTTCTTCCCCTCACTTTCTCTCTCTCTCTCTCCTCTCTCTCCCTTTTTCTCTCTCACTCCCTCTCTCTCTCCCTTTCTTTTTCCCCTTCCTCTGTCTCTCTCCTTCCCTGCTCTCTCCTCCCTCCCCTCTCCCTCCATCCCTCTCTCTCACCCTACCTTTCTCTTCCTCCCTCCCTCTCCCCCTCTCTTTCTCCGTCCCCTCTCTCTCCCTGCCTGTCTCTCTCCCTCCCTGTGTCTCGATCTCCCCTCTCTCTCCTTTCCTCTCTCTCTCTCTCTCTTTCTCCATCTCCATCCTCTGCCTCTCTCTCTCCCTTCCTCTCTCTCTTCCCTACCTCTCTCTTTCCCCTCCCTTCCGCTCTCTCTGCCCTCCCCTCCCTCTCTCTCGCCTCTCCCTCCCTCTTTTCTCTCTGCCTCCCTCTCCTTCAACCCCCCCTCCCTCTTGGAGTGATATATCATTTGCATCCAACACCATTCGTTTAAGATGAAAAACAAATAACCGTTGCACGAGTCTCCTATATTCTTTAGATATCCCAGTGAAATCAAAATGAAGAAGAAGAAGAAGAAGAAGAAGAAGAAGGAGGAGGAGGAGGAGGAGAAGGAGGAGGAGGAGAAGAAGAAGAAGAATAAAACCACTGTCAATTATCATGACATTCAATTTCAATCTTGGATATGAAGAGAGAAGAACATAGGGAAGAGAGAATACGAATATGAATAATTCTATGAAGGCAAATAAGCTGAAATTGCTTCTTTACACTATTCCCTAAAAAGGGGTAAAAAAAACCCACACACACAAAGTATAAAGTCTTACAGAATATACAATCATTACCAGCAAAAAGGGAAAACAAAATACGAAACATGAAAATCAAGCTCAGAAAATCAAAGCCGTTCAAAAGATTTGTATCATGAAAACACAAATTCCCGTCCCTCTTCATCACACACACACACACACACGCACGCACGCACGCACGCACGCACGCGCACGCACGCACGCACGCACACGCACACACACACACACACACACACACAACACACGCGTGCACGCACGCACACACACACACACACACACACACACACACACACACACGTTACATCAGTTTCAGGAAACTGTGACAGTGTGCAGGATGTAGAAGTGTAAAGAGGTCAGACTGTGTTGTCGATCGGAACAAGGTGGAGTAGTCTAACTTGGTACTCATTAGGATCGTGTTTGTTTCGGACAGCTGGTCCCTGAAAGGCTATGGCACACTGACGGAAGGGTCTAGTTCCGACGCCGATGAGTGAAACAAACGAGACAAGTACTATCGGAAGAAGAGCGGAACTGGTGGGCAGGATGTAGATGTGAAGGATATCTGAAAGATATTTTCGGGACCAGTGTCACTGACAGATGAGAAACAAAGAGATGTCCGTTTATCTATCACATACGCTGAACCTGTGAAGGGATCGTAAGGGAGGTGAGAAATGTTCTCGTCTGGGTGACTTGCAGACTAACATGACAGCGCAGTTTTGGTGCTTCTGTAACTTTTTAAAAGAAGATGAATCGGCCAGGACTCGAAGACTATCGCAACAAGGCTAGTGAAGCCTAGATCGGACAGCACTCATAGGCAGACTTTCAGTGCCACGTGGAAAGAAATTGTCTGCCAGAGCTGATTTTTGGAATGCTTCTTCTTCTTCTTTTAACCTGCCCCGTGCTCACAGTCTTCAAGTAGACTATTCTGGCACACAGGTTGCATGCATTGTGTATTTTCGTGTAGCCGGTACTCACCCGTCTTAGGACATGAGCATCGGGATCTTTAGAGTCCGTGTATGATCTTTAGTGCATGTGACACAGACTAGACCTCGGTTTACAGTCCCATCCGAACGACTATATGGGGGATGGAGTCAGAACCAATGTTAACTCCGAGGGAAAAATCCCCCTATACCGAAATTCGAACCCGCAACCCCAGGATCACGAGTCCGGCTCTCTACCAACTGAGCTATCGGCCCCCTGGCTGCGCCCTGGTTGAACTGCAACTTGTTCATGGTTGCTCTACGCTTTGTTGTCGTTATTCTGTTTAACGTCCGTTCACTAAAAATGATATTAGACGGTGGGAAAAATAGGGGAAAGGGAAGGGATGGATAGAGTGGGAAGGAGTTGACTGCATGTAAAAGCTTGATATGAACGTACGTGTGTTTCTCGGTACTTCCGTGAGTGTGCACAAGTGTTTAAGATGTAACTATTGCATAGAGAAAATGGGCGAAAGTGTTACATACTAATCAATCAATGAGGATCAAAGCTATGAACATAGGAAAATCAATGACAATCGAAAGTGTTACATACTAATCAATCAATGAGGATCAAAGCTATGAACATAGGAAAATCAATGACAATCTACCAAATATGAAGAAACAATAACGCATCAATCCTGTTACATCGAATTAGCAAATAGCACACTAAAGAAAGCAACAGCCAACGCATGCATTTGCATGTCAATATATATATATATATATATATATATATAATATAATTATATATATATATATATATATATATATATATATATATGTTCCGTCTCGCAGCTTACGCTCATCCACCGATTCTCGTCTGCTTCGGCTTCCCTCCGCTCGCCTGAAAACTTCAGGCCAACGATCTTTCTCTTACCAGGCCCTGCTCTGTGGAATAGTCTCCCTTCTTCTTTGCGTATCACGGACTCTTTAGAGACTTTTAAAACCTCCCTAAAGACACATCTTTTCCCTCGAACTGATTAACGATATCCACTTACCACTGTGCGCGTGTTTGCTGGTGTTGAACGCGCTCCTGTGACTGTCTGCGTGTGAGAGGCCCCCCCCCCCCCCCCCCCCGGCGGTGTGTGTGTGTGTGTGTGTGTGTGTGTGTGTGTGTGTGTGTGCGTGCGCGCGCGCTTTGAATTAGAATTATAATTTTTATCATGTTTTTCTGTAATATGCGCTTTGGGCTCTTGCGAGGTAAAGCGCTCTATAAATATCCTTTTACATTACATTACATTACATTACATACACATATGTATATATGTTATGTACACACACACACACACACACACACACACACACACACACACACACACACACCGAAAAGGCACAGGAGTCAATTTACCACTTTCCGCGGTCACTGAGGAGAAACAATCGGGTTTCGAAATATCGGTATCTGACCAGCAGTTATATGTTAGTGAGTTTCCTTCCCTATTGGAGATTGTCTCCCCCTTGGAGACTATAAGCTTGCTGAAGGCTCATTTTGAGAAGCATTTATTTTATTTTTCCCCATTCACCCACTCAAGCACATGCTGTTAGCTTGGCAGAATTATCTACCACTGCAGATATGAATGCTTATCTCCCCCTATTTCTTCAATCTAAGACATAAGAGCAAGCTTTGTTTATAATTCAATATTTCTTGCAGTCATTGCAACACCAAGCTGCTCTGTAAGTTGCTGGAATGGTGCTCGGTACTTATCCTTGAAAAAATTATTAGTTTGTTGTGTGTGTGTGTGTGTCTCTCTCTCTCTCTATATATATATATATGTATGTTTGTATATTCAATCATTACAGTCCCTTGAGGAAGACCAAAGAGGTCGAAATATTGGGGAAAATTCAACGTGATATATATATAATGTATGCGTGCAACAGTGGAAGAGCCTGTAGGCCTATGTGTGTGTGTGTGTGTGTGTGTGTGTGTGTGTGTGTGTCTGCGTGCGTGTGTATGTGTGTGTGTGCGCGTGCGTTCTTGCATCCGTGTGTGTGTGTGAGTGCGGGTGTTCATGCATATTCCTGAGTAGTCTTACAGATTTGGCCTTGATTTATTGAACATTTGTGTGTTTGTCATCAGCAAAGGTCACGTAATAACGAACGCTGATTAAGAACAGCGGACACGGGTCTGACGTAAAATGAAAACAGAACAGGCTGGAGCATAGAGCCTCGAGGGATCCTGGCTCAGTTGTTGTAAGACCGCTTCACTCTCCGTCAGACTTTCTGAGATTGAGGGCGAAGATTCAACCAAGTGAAAACGGTGAAAAGAAATAAAATAAACAATTATAAAATTAAACAAAGACGAATTTCATCTAATTCAGCTTCTTTCCGCTTTTCTTTTTGTTGTTGTTGTTGTTACCATCAGGTTCATCCTCCGAGTGAATACGAAGAAGATAAATGTTGCCTTCATCTGGCAAATAAGACATCAAAAAGGGAAATGTTCCCGATAAATCCCCCCGTACCCCCTCTTACCCCCCCCCCCTACATCCACTCCTAACACTGAAAAGAGAAACGTGTTCAGATCGGTGGGAAGAGCTTAGTCCCAGCCAACATGAAGTTGATTTTAAATGCAGTGACCAGGGGAGGCTACTTAAAACAATTTGCTAAATCGGGACGGTGACGTCCCGTAAGTGTATTACACGCCGTTGAGGAAAGGAAAGTTGTATTATCATTGTGCAACCGGGACTGATATTTAGAGCATTTAGTCCGCGGTATCTGCGGTATCAGCCATCGACGAGCAAACATATTCTACCATTGCAGGTATGCTGTTTTACGAGAGCTCACAGTGGGTGATAATAATCGTTTCTTTTCGGTGGTGTATTCTTTTCTTTTCTTTTTTTTTTTTTTTTTTGCTGTTCAAAATCAGTTTGTATGGCAGTTGGTTAGAACCGAAACTTCCTTAATTAAGAAGAACGAAGTTTCGGTATTTTGTCGTTCATTTTTATTTCCTTGTTATATTGGGGCTGCAAACAACCATGCCAGCTCCTTACGCAAAATGAATAGGCCTCAATAGTAAGTAAGATAGTATATAGTCAGTCTAGTAGACCGTGTTTTTTGTTGGCATGATTATTCATACAACGCTTGAAGAAAGACCATCAGTAGAATAGATGGGCGGATTTGGAAAGCAGAAGGTTAGTGGTGAACATAAGGCAATTAAGAGGCCATCATAAATGAAATAGATAAGATAGGATCTCTCATGAAATAACAGCTGAACATTTTTTTGTTTTTGTTTGTTTGTTTGTTTTGCTGCGCACATGCTTCCTCCCAAAAGTGACAGTAGCCATCAAAGTGTTGATGTTGGTCGCTCAAGGGAAGAAGAAGAAGTAGAAGAACAAGAACATGACATAAACAGTTTGTGCAGTTGCATTAAGCACGTTTCTTCTTCTTCTTCTTCTAAAATACTGGTTCACTCAAAAACGAGTAGGTCACCAGCGCGCACGTTTGCAGAAACCAATCCTGGCATATATAAAATATATATTTATATCCACACACAGACGCACACACACCAACGATTCTTTTCCTGACTGTTCAGTGAGAGTTTGGAACAGACCATGTCAGCTGAATCAAAGAGTTAAGAACCTTCATTGGATCAGTGTAGGAAAGAGCTGGGTTGGAAGTGGTTGGGATGGGCTGGTGTTAGGTCTTGTGGTGTTTTTGCTTTTTCCTCCTTGCTGGTTCTAGTGATGGTAGGCACTGTGCTTGCCTTTAGCAGGACTGGAACAGGTCTTTTGCCATGGGAAAGACATATGGCTTCCATTGCAGTTTCCTTCGCTACAGCTTGGTCATACAAATCGGAAACATGATTATGAGGGTTACAAAAATCACTCAGGAATAATGTGGTAGAGACCAGGGTTTCTTAAAAATTTTTTTTTTAGGTGTGTCACCCAAGTTTGTCAGTGACATCTAAAGCTAGTACTGGCGTCTTCTGACTGTGATCCAGATGATCTAGAGTCTAATGTACTTTATAAAGAACATTTTTTGTTTCTTAATCATTCTTTTTTTGTTTTTATTCTTCTGATTCTTTTTTGTGCTGTGGCACTAAAAAGAAAAACAAAGAAAAGAAAAAAAAGTGATTATGGCAGGTGCATGACAAAGCAGGAGAAGAGCCATTGGTTTGGGAAAAATGATTTTTTCCATAAACAGCTTCCGTAAATTTTACCTCTGATGATCAGTGACCAGTCTGTGGAAGGGAAAAAACCTGTAGTCATTCTTTGGTTCAGATTTGAACATCCTGGTGTTAGACCTAAGTTATGTATATATTATATAGAGTTCATTATTTATAGAGTTGCTTTCAAACTTCATGACTCTTACATGATATAGGCATAACCGTGTATAATGTCCTTTCAGAATTAGTTGGTTTTTTAACTGTACAAATAATGCTGTTTGGGTTTCATGATGGGAAATTTTAATGAAGAAAGCCAGAAACCAGCATGTCCTTATCTTCATTCAATATCTAGTTAAGGAGCGATCAGCCACAATCAAGGCACACAAGTGTACAATGAATTGCTCAATTTGCTGTAAACTAGAAACCAGTTAATTTATATGAGTATTCTGCAAGAGATCCTTTTGTTTCCTCTGAACTGGTTTTATAAAAAAAAAAAAAACTTGCAAAAAAAAACTTGCAAAACTGCTTCTTTTTGATTGCCTTTGAAGTTCTTGATAACATGTTTATCATCTTATGACCTGTCAAAATATAGATATAATTTATCAATAACCTTTCCATTGTCCTGTTACATGGCAAATCATTATATAGTGATATGTGCACTAAACCTAGGTCTACTCGGCCAACACAAAAAATAGCCACAATAATTAATTAAGTTATTTCAGATCAATCTTATCATCAGTTACTGTAATTTTCACGATGAAAACACCCTTTATAAGCCTGCATCTGCAAACCTTTTTGTTTAATCAGAAAAAGACATGTATCAGGTGCAGCCTTTTGATTGGCTATGGAAAACACTGATCAGCTATGAAAAACACGTGCACAGAATCCTGAGAAAACAGCAAAGTCCAAGGACATCTTAAATGACTGTTTCTCATTGATAAGAATGGACTACTGTCTGTCTGAGGGATGCAGTCTTAACCAGTTTAATGCTGTTACCTATACCAGAGTTTGTGCTCATATGTAAGAGGAGAATATAGTGATCAGTAGTGTCAGTTGGAGTCCGTCAAGGCTGCCTGCTATCTAAGAAGATGCTGAAATAATTGATAGAGAACCATTATCTCTAGAATGTTTTTGCAAGAAAAAGAATGAGACTGGAGATTGGTTGGAAATTTTTCAGTTCATTGTGATCAAATGATTTTTTTTTTCAAAAGAGACTTCACAGAACTTGCAGTTTTGAAATCTTCAGAGACTGAACCACTCAAGAAGTGTTGAAAATATTTGTGTTGGCAGGCAGAAGGGTGTCAATGTTTTCGTATAGGAAAGAAGTAGGGATGCTATGTATTGCAATCTAGAGAAGCCTAAATGTGTCATGTGAATGTTGACAATTGTATATTGTGTAAAATGCAATTTTTTTTCAAATCACACACTTGTCAGTTGAAGCAGTAGGGTATTAAAAGTGCGTCTAGTCAAAAGCCAGTTGTTCCTTTTTTTAGTCCACCCCACCCTCTTTATCCCCTGGTTTCTGCAGTTTGACTCTAGATGGTTGGTAGCTATGATTATGATGTTCACATGGAAATGTGCAAAACCACTGGTGATCAACAAACCCCACTTGGTAAAGTTTAAACTTTGTTTGTCAGTTGCTCTTTCAAAGTTGGTGATATGTTGCATAATTCAGAGGTGAAATTTCAGACTGATACCTCCTCCCTCTCCCTCAACACCCCCCCCCCCCCTCCACCCACTCTCCTCCCCCCCCCCCCTCCAAAAAACAAAGCAAATTTGAATTTTTTTTTTCTACATGAGTTCTTAGTAATATGGAATTTAAAAAAAAGGTTCATCAGTAATCATCTTGGGGGAAAAGTGCAGAATGTTTTGTTGTTTGTTTGTTTTTTAATATGAAAATAAGCTTTCTTATTGTACTTGTAGAAATACTTTATTTAGTGAACAGAAGAATGTAGAATGAGTGCTGTAGTTTTGCTTGTGAAAATAGGACTGATGTTCCTGAGCAGGGGGGGGGGGGGGGGGGGGGGGGGGGGGGGGGGGGTGAGCATGTCCCTGATAACTTGGTGACTAATCAGTTGAAATCTATACATGTATGCACAGAGAGCTACTGATCACTGTGAAATCGACATTCAGCAGAACTTGGATAAATCACATGCAGACAGCAAACTTTAGAAGTGTTTTGAATGGCGTTTGGACCATCAGAACAGGCAGTAGAAGTTAAACGATGTTCAGTCACTGAGTACTAAAAATGCAGATAATATTTACAGTAGTAGTATCAGACTGTAGGAGTCTCATGTGGAGCAACTGTTTTTTCTCTGCCAGTATTTTTGTATTGATCGAGGAGATCGTGATCTTGCTTAATCTTCTAGGTCTTTAGCATGCCTTGAACCCTATAAGGGTTGGATCACATTGAAAGCAGAATGGGAATGCAAAACTTTGAAGGACAGTAACTATCCACTGTGTTGAATTGAAATGGCGTGATTGTTTCCCCTGAGGCTTCCAGTAAAAGGGGACAGGATCTGATTTGCCTGACTGATCCCATCATTATTATCTGTGTGTGTGCATTTTGTTCCAGACAGCTGGAGTTAATCAGTCTAGAGCTGCAAGATCTGAAGCGTCTATATCACCAGTTGAAGTGAAACTTGAAGCTGAGTTAAACAATGGAACCTGCAGCAAAGAATGAGTCGGAACAGGGACAGAATGCAGAAAGCTCTGAAGGTATTTGAAGTTTGTGTGTGTGTGTGTGTGTGTGTGGTGTGGTGTGTGTGTGTGTGTGTGTGTGTGTGTGTGTGTGTGTGTGTGGTGTGTGTGTGTGTGTGTGTGTGTGTGTGTGTGTGTGAGTGTGTGTGTGTGTGTGTGTGTGTGCGTGCGTGCGTGCATGCGTGTGTTTGTGTGCATGCGTGCGTGTGTGAATTTTCATCTTCCGTGTGTGGATATAAAGACCTTGTAGTTTGATTTGTGATTAAAATCATTTTTGGAAGTTTTCACACACACTCACAGTCACACACATGGACACAACACACACACACACACACACACACACACACACACACACACACACACACACACACACACAGAGTTTCAAACTGTGCCTGGACTAGATTCAGAAACCAGCTGCATTTGTTTTGTGTTATGTCATTTTGTTGGGCTTGTCAGACTAGATCTTGAGTACAGCTGGTCTTTAGTGACAAGTGCTGGAAATGGTGTTTACTGCAGCTGTACTTTGTCATGTAACTGAGAAAGAGTGACCGCATCATAACAGTGCTTGTGACTGCCACGTAACCACTTGATTTAGACCAGTGCGGTGTCACAAAGGCCAGCGCAAAGGATAATTCTACTGATGTGATGAAGTGTATGTTTTTGACTATGAACATTATTCAAACATATTGTTGTTATCAAGCAGGTGCATTTGGCAAGAAATGCATTGTGTCAGTAGTATGTTGGTAAAGATAGTTTTGGTGATTGTCATTTTGCACATAAAAGTATGCAATTGTTTATTGTTTTCACTGCTGTGTGATTGTAATTTTATATAGGCTGACACTAAATGTCACACACAGGGAGTGTGCAGTTGAAAACAGCGTGGTAGTTTCAGTTCAGTTCCACTTTGAGAAAGGATGCATATATGGGTAATGATGTGAAACAATTCTTTTTTCTTTAGTTTTGCTTTTTTATTTTGTGTAGAAGGGTTACATGTGTACTGTGTAGCTTTTGATTTTTTTTACATCTGATTTATTCTCTTGTTTTTTCTTGGTGGGTAGTGTGTGGGAACCGCCGATTTGTCGCACACGCCGATTTGTCGCACGTGCGACAAATCAGCGGAAAAAGGGGTGTGCTGAACCGCCAATTTGTCGCACAAGCCGATTTGTCGTATGTGCGACAAATCGGTGGTTCAGCCTCACGCTGCTTTGTCGCACATGTATAGGTGTGTGTGTGTGTGTGTGTGTGTGTGTGTGTGTGTGTGTGTGTGTGTGTGTTTCTGTGTGTGTGTGTGTGTGTGTGTGTGTGTGTGCGTGTCTGTGTCTGTGTGTGTCTCTGTGTGTGTGTGGTGAATGGGAGAGAGAGAGTGTGTGTGTGTGTGTGTGTGTGTGTGGCACCCAATATACCATAGGTTCCCACGGTCTCCTGAAGGCTATTTGATATTTTTTGCAAAATAATTAAAAGATTTTTCATTTCATTCATTTCATTTCGTTTCATTTTTCATTTCCTTTCCTTTTCATTTCATCTCTCTCTCTCTCTCTCTCTCTCCAGCCCTGATGTGGCCCTCTGCGGTCGGCTGGGCTATAAGCAACATTATCCTTATCCTCTCTCTCTCTCTCTCTCTCTCTCTCTCTCTCTCTCTCTCTCTCTCTCTCTCTCTCTCTCTCTCTCCCCCATTCACCACACACACACATACACACACTCACAGACACACACATACACACAGACACACACACACACACACACACACACACACACACACACACACACACACACACACACACACCTATACATGTGCGACAAAGCAGCGTGAGGCTGAACCGCCGATTTGTCGCACGTACGACAAATCGGCTTGTGCGACAAATCGGCGGTTCAGCACATCCCTTTTTCCGCTGATTTGTCGCACATGCGACAAATTGGCGTGTGCGACAAATCGGCGGTTCCCAGTGTGTGCATAAACTGAATGTGAGTGTGTGTGTGCGTCTTGTCTGTCTGCCTGTGTCTGTGTCTGTGTTTGCGCATGTGTGACAAAGTTCAGGATTTTAAAAATATTATCCACAATTCCAATTTCCATGTACAAAAAAAAAACACCCCCCAAAAAAAACAACAACAACATAATATAACTTTGGCTTGAAATGATCATTTTGGGAAAGAATGAAGTGAAGTGGGGTGGGGAAGGAAAAAAGGGAGTAAATTATGCCTTGAATTTTGATATCACACCTCTTCTCTCTCTCTCTCTCTCTCTCTCTCTCTCTCTCTCTCTCTCTCTCTCTCTCTCTCTCTCTGCATCTCTCTTCCTCTCTGTCAGTCTGTCTCTGTCTTAACTCATGATTCCTTACTTCAGAATATTGATGCATGTCAAACTTTAATCATCATGTGAAAAATACAATCAAACCTGAAGACAGTAAAGTACAAAGGTACGAGTTTGCAACCCTTGGCTGTTTCAGCAATGGCCTCTGTGCCACAAACTGTGGAAAACGTGGTGCCTATGGCAGAGGTTACCTGCAACAATTCAGAGGAGACAGCTACTCAAGATGCCCAGGTGACCCATGATGAGGATTTGCCATCTGGTTCCTCGTCTGCCAGACTCCCGTCGTTTGTGGAGAGTGCCACGCAAATGGATGCAGGTTCTCTCCGGAAAGCCCTCCTTGGTGAACAAGATGGTGAGGGAGAACCTGTTGGTGATGGACCAGCTGTGGGTGATGATTCCGCCACTGCCTCCAAGAAGAAGAAGAAGAAGAAGCGACCCAAATCAGCCCAGACCTCTTCTAGCAGCGGCTCCGTCCTGTCCAATCCAGCAGCTTCAGGGGTAGAGGATGGGGCAGAGGTGGTGCTCTCAGAGAGTCTGGAAGCTATGTCTGTGTCAGGTGCTGCAGCCCCAGCAACAGAAAACAAACGGAAAAAGAAGAAGAAAAAGAAGGATAAGGGGGACCGCGGTCACAGTATGCCCGATGCGGAGAACGCCGATGCAGAGATGAAGGATGAAAGTCAGAATAGTCCTGGGGAACAGAGACAGGAACAGCAGGAAGGCGTAGGCCCACCTTCCAACTTGCAGCGCCTGACTCAGAATCTGCTCGCTAAAAAGAAACCTATGCAGCAGCAGCAGTCATCACAGCAGCTGACGCCGATGATGATGATGACACAGAGTCCAGAAGCGCAACCGGAGATGATGCAGCTTCCAGGAACCACCAGGTCAAAAACCACAGCAGCAGCAGCCAGTGGCTCGACAACAGCAGCAAGGATCAGATCAGAGGCAGGGAGAAAGACAACAGCACCAGCAACAGAGGCAGAAAGGAAAAAACTCCCAGCAGAAAAACCAGCAAAAGAAAAATGTTGTAAGTACTTGCATGTGTATTCTGTTTAAGTGTTACAGTAACTTTAAAAAATACAGTATCTGTGAAAAAGTGTGTGTGCGTGCATGTGTGCATGCATGCAGCACATGTGTGTGTGTGTGTGTGTGTGTGTGTGTTTGGTTCTTCATCATTATCTGCTTTTTTCTGTGTCCTTTTGACCCATTTTTGTTGTTGTTTTTGTTAGAAACTAAGAAGGTCGTGTACAATTTACTTTTGGCCCCTTTTTCTGTCTTTTAGTTAGAAACTAAGGTCTTGTTCAATTTTTTCACTGGTCACAACTTCATAGATTATGAGAAGGCTTTCGACAGTGTGGACAGAGAGATGCTGTGGAAGCTGCTGAGGCATTACGGAGTCCCCGAGAAGATCATCTCCCTCATCCGGTGTGTCACAGCCAGAATCGGCAAGGCAGGAGCAGCTTTCGTCATGCTCAAGAACATCTGGGCATCTGGAGGAATCAGCATAAGAACCAAACTCCGCATCTTCAACTCCAATGTGAAATCAGTTCTGCTCTACGGATGCGAGACGTGGCGAACAACACAGACGATGCAACAAAAGATTCAGACATTCTTCAACACCTGTCTGAGGCGCATCTACAAAATCCGATGGCAGGACAAGGTCCGAAACGAAGATCTGTGGGAGCGTGCGGGACAGGAACCAGTGGCCAAGCAGATACTGCGAAAGAAGTGGGGCTGGATCGGACACACCCTCAGGAAGCCAGCATCCAGCACCACACGCCAAGCCCTGACCTGGAACCCGCAGGGAAAGAGAAAGAGAGGCCGGCCTCGCAACAGCTGGAGACAAGACACTGAGGCGGAGTTAAAACAACAAGGGACAAACTGGACTGGAATGACCAGAACAGCCCAGAACAGTGCGATGGCGAAGGGTCGTTGATGGCCTATGCTCCACGGGAGTGACGGGCATAAATGAATGAACAATTCCTAGTATGCCAGCTTTTTGTTGGAATCTAGCAACTAGATTGTACGCACTGTCCAGAGTTAGCACTAGTTGTTCATTTAGCAGTGTGTATTTTTCCCACACAGCCTTTCTTTTACATACATTTTGTTACATTTAAATGTTTTACAATAACTCTTTACTTTTTCGAAAACTGGAAATGAGAAATGAGGTGTAATGGGTAGCACTGTCGGAACAGCCTGGTTTGTGCTTTAAGGGTGTGAATAGTTTAGCTACCGTATTGTTATTTGTTGTGTATATATATATATATATATATTATATATATATATATTGTCTTATTTTATGTTTGTGCCCCAGCATGGGACCCTTTCTTTCCCTTCATATGATCGGCATTCCCTGTAGGATTCTAAACTGAGCATCAAAATTACCCTCTGTGCAAAAAACTGGAGGTCAAATCTGAAAACTGGGGGGTCAAACATGCAGAGAGTCGTTTATACGTTCTTGTCTTTTTTGTTGTTGTAATCTTAACTGTTCAATTTAGTGAGGCATTATGACGTGCACCTTATGATTGTTGGTATTCTGGGTGTGTTATAGGTAAGAGTTCAATAATAACACTGGACTAAAACCTGTCCAGTGACCTGCTTTAGTGCACCTGAGACTGCCTCTTCAGTGTCCATTCACATTTAACAGTACACACATCGATAGTCAACTTTTATTGTCATTTGACCACTGGATTTCCATCAAAATAAGGTATTTGTGTAATTGCATTGAGTGTTAATCTCATTATGAAAATATGTGTTCCACATGTCTAATGTAGCTCTACTGACCACGTGAACATGAGAAGATTTGAAATAGTGAAAACGGTATCCACACACAGAACCCAAGACACACACACATACACATAGATTCTTCTTGAAATGAAAAAGAGTAAACACGAAAAAAGAAAATAAATGACTAAAGAAATAAAACAGAGAATGACATGGTAAACTTGACGTGATGCTGGTTGCTGTATACAGCCAAAAATGTAAGCAGAAAATTTAAAAAGGAACAAAGAAACAATAGAATAAAGACTGTATAAATGAAGAAATGATAACTTTAACTTAACCAGGTTCTGACATGACAGCCACACACAGTGCATTAGTTATCTGGCATTGGCAGCTGTACACAGACTTTAAGAAAGCAAGCAGTCTGATGACGGGGGGGGGGGGGGGGGGGGGGGGGGGGGGGGGGGGGGGGGAGGGCTGGAATGGGGCTGAGAGTGAGTGCGTTCTTGCAGCTAGTGTTCACTCTTTGACAGTTGTAAAGCAGTCAGTGATTATTTTCTGTTTTGAAATTTTCTAATTCAGTGTCTTTCATCTACTCAGCTAAATTTTTTAAAGTTTAGTATTGAATAGTATAGCATGCTTTCCTCAAGTCAACAAAAAAAGTATTGGACATGTACCAACTAACAGAATGGAAAAGAAGGCAGATCATGGTTTTACAAAAATTGAACTTTGTTTGGCTGAAGTTTCCTTTCATAGAAAGGGAACTGGTAGATTTTCATTTAAGAAAAACAAAACAGAGCAAAACAACATCAAAAAGTACAACCAGAACACTGCACAACAAGATGCTACATACTGTTCATGTCACAGCCGTCCCTTGATTTTACTTTTCATTAGTGAGCATTAGACTGGACCTCCGCAACAGGTGGTTATATGTCCTGTTAAATCTGCACAATGTGCCTTACTCATAATTCATTATTCTGCGAATGTGTGTGTAGTTCTAGGCACAGGTTCGTCAAAAGTGTAGCATTTGATGCTTTAGTATTCAAGCTATTAATGACACAATAATTCATTTGGCAAAATTCTCATGGGTTGTGGAATGGCTGGAAGTGGATTGTACCTGCAACAAAAGAATTTCACAATCATCAGTAAGAAACCAACTGTAACGGTTGAACAACAAAATGAGTTTTCATCTTCAAACTTTTTGCTTACCAGCCATATGGAAGTTTGTAATAAATTAATTGATCCTCCTGGATAGAAAGATCTGTGCATCATAAAGATCCTCATTTAAAAAAATCTGTGCATCAAATCAGAAATCTGAGTGTAACAGACCCTTAGTGTTGTGCACCATCAGGAACACTGGTGTTTACGGACTGTAACAGGCCTTGCTTGGTCAGCTGGACTGTAAGAATGGAACTAAACTAGGCTGAAACAGGTTATACACTGTGTATGTGTCTGTGCCCTGAAACATTGTGGATTGTTGCAGTTTGAGCCATACTGGCCTATGGAGGACGTGTCTGCAGGATTGAAACGAGGCACTCTGATTGAGGTATGTAAAGATGGATGGGCTAGAGCTGCTTTTGGTTTGATTTCTCCTTAAAATGAATTATTATTCCATCATAAAACATATGCAAAGTGTATTATGTTGTTCAGTAATTGAAAAGCAGACCTGCCATCGCTTCCACTTCCCTCACCTAAAATCCACATCGGCGTGTTTTGAAACACCAATTTTCTTTTTCAAACCATACCGTTTTGACAGGTGGGTGGTGCTAGTCATTTTGATCACTGTCATCAGTTCTTCCCCCTGATGTGGCCCTTTGCGGTCGGTGGGCTATAAGCAACATTATCTTATCTTATCTTATCAGTTCTTCCTTTTCTTTTTATTGTCTTTGTGTATTGTCTTCTTTGTGTTTCTGCCTTCATGTTACATTCTCCTATCCTTGTTCAGGAATGTCGTTGCGCTGTTTTCTCTTGTTACAGTTTGTAACATTTCAGCTTTCTTGTTAAATGTGGTAAGTAGGCAGTCGGACAGTACTCACTGTCCAGAGTGGATACTGCTTGTCCTCTTGCAGTGTCTGTTTCCCTGCAAGAATAGTATTAGAATGTTTGCATTACCTTTTTAACTTTTTTTTCCCCCCAAACAGAGCAAGAATCTTAAGGAGAAAGTTTGGTAACCTGAGCACAGTATTAATTTAATCTGCTCTTCAGATGTCAACAGATTGACTATCATGTTACAAGTTTGATCATTTTATATTGTGTTTATGGTTGTTTTTTGTGTGTGTGCAGAATAGGACTTTTTTTGTTGCCCTTAGTGGTTGTAACAGTTCTGTGTAGTCAACTTGGCTACAACAGTAAAATTAAGCTAACCTAAACTTGCTTTTCTTGTTGTCTGCCACAGCACCTATGTGACTAGTGGGTCATAGGGTCATATGGCGTAACATGCATCCTGCACATAATTGAGTTTTATTTTCTGATTTCAGGGTCCAATCAGAATAAATCCCAGGAAGTATGAAGATGCCTATGTCCCTCACTAGTAAGTATTTGCATGTTCATGTTTTTAGGCACATGACATTTTAGTTGTGATTGTAGATGGGACGAGGATGAATCCATTAAACTTATTTTTTGGTACAGTAAAGTTTCATCCTTCGGATGATGCATGATGAGCAAAATGTATGAAAAAGATAGGAATGTTTGATAAGACAGTTTTACCAGTATCCAGAAAATACATGGAGAACAATTTTTTTTTTTTTTTAATTTAATAAACGCTTGTTTATTGAAAACTTGGTGGTGGTGGTTGTTTAAATAGATACAGGAACAGAGACCCTTTCTAGATGTGATTTATCTTCAGCGAGTAAGTTAGGTTGTCTGAGTTTGCGATGAAAAGCAAAGAATTTCATTTAAAATCCTGTGTAGGTTTGTAAGTGCAAGAGATGAATAGGATGAGAAAAAAAAGAAACAAAACACTTTATATTTAGTTTCTTGAATACTGCATTTTGGATCATTTGGTTTCAGTTGTGATTTTTAATTTATTGCATTCTAATGCATTTTACATTTTAACCTATCACAGCTAGCTGTGACTAGTGGATACTAGAAATCTAATATGATTATGAACATCACTGAACGTATGAATAATAGTAAAAAATTAATGTTGCTGTTATGTTTAACAGCATGGCGGCATGTACACACGTGAATTCAAATGCGTTGTTGGTTCAAAAGCAACAACTTTTAAATATTTGGTTCTAAAGACAGTGGTCTTTCAGATTCAAAGCACATGTAATACAAGATGCCCCAAATCAGATTTTGTTACGTCTGTTGTATTTCAGGATGGTAAAGCTGATGTTTACATCAGTGGAATGACAGACAGGAACCGAGCTCTGAATGGAGACGTAGTGGCTGTACTTGTTCAGGATCGGGACAATTGGAGGGTAAGATATTTCTCAAATGGTTAATACAGAAGGCATAGTGCTGTTTGAAAGAGAGAAATATAGGAAATGAAATGCATGAAAAGTAACAGGCTGCATTAAAAAATCTTTTAATTCTGTCTTTTTTCTTCTTTTTTTCCACTGATTTTGGGGACCATTGTCCTGTCTTTGTTCTGGAAACTCTTACAAAGATTTTTCTCTTGCATTGGTTTATGACATGCAAACTTTCTTGGGTGTTGTCTGGCATTTAGGGAGTGACAGATTGAACACGCTGTCTAGAGTCAACACATGCAGCTCATATGGCTTTTTCATGTGTTTTTCTGTGGTGTTGAAGTGTTTTTCATAAATGTTTCACTTTTTTTCAAAGTGGGAATTGTAAAACTAAGGGGGCATGCCTGGTCCTCTCAGCATAGCCTAGTTTTTTTAGTTTTGTTTTTCGATGATCTGGTTTATTTCATGTTGTGACTTTTTTTTCTTATGTGAGTTAGACAGCCCAGGAAAGGTTTTGTGTGGTCAGCTGGGCTGAAATGATTAAAACTTAAACTCAAGGTTGGAAAATAATAGTAATGCTTGTTTCTTGTATCGTTGATTGCTACTGGGTCATGGTTTTTGTGTGTGAATGAGAGAGAGAGCATTCGTATTATGTGCTTTTCATGTACACAGCCATTTACCTCCCAAAACAAGGTCTTAAACTCAAGGTTGGAAAATAATAGTAATGCTTGTTTCATGTGTCGTTGATTGCCACTGGGTCATGGTTTTTGTGTGAATGAGAGAGAGAGAGAGAGAGCATTCGTATATATGCTTTTCATGTAGACAACCATTTACCTCCCAAAACAAGGGTTAAAGGTTGGCTAAGTTGAAAACGAATGATGGCATGTACACATGTCTCAGGGTATGTGTATGTGTGTTGTTGTTCGAAATACCAGATGAGCTTGAGATTGTGTCAGTCTGGGAGAATCGAGGGGTGGAGTAGATTTGGAAAGACACTACTGGAAAGCGGTAGTATAAAGATAAACCAAAAAGCTGATTGTTTTATGTCCTCTAGGTCTTCACAGAAGAGGTAGACCATTATGAGAGATGCAACTCTCCACTAAGGACCGGGAGAGTGACAGACGGAGAGAACAAAACGGCAGAGGCAGACAGTGAACAGGCGGCGGAACAGGAGAAGACTGAGGCCTCCAACAAACAGGGTGACGCAGATGTGAGGATGGAAAGTCCTGATGTGCTGGTGGAGGAGGAGGAAGAGGTGGAGCTTGACAGTTCTGGAAAACCAATCGGTGAGTAGAGGTGGAGACTGACAGTTCTGGAAAACCAATCGGTGAGTAGAGGTGGAGACTGACAGTTCTGGAAAACGAGTCGGTGAGTAGAGGTGGAGACTGACAGTTCTGGAAAACCAATCGGTGAGTAGAGGTGGAGACTGACAGTTCTGGAAAACCAATCGGTGAGTAGAGGTGGAGACTGACAGTTCTGGAAAACCAATCGGTGAGTAGAGGTGGAGACTGACAGTTCTGGAAAACCAATCGGTGAGTAGAGGTGGAGCTTGACAGTTCTGGAAAACCAATCGGTGAGTTTGTTGTTACAGTGCACAGGCTGATTTCTGACCGGTCTGTGAGACTGTTTTAGCTACAATGTTTTTTTTTTAGTTTTGTTTTTTAGATAAGCATGCATATTCAGACAGTATTTTCAGTGACATGCCATTCCTTTTCCGAGTCTGTTGATTAGTGAATGTAAGAATGATATCTGATGAGGAATACTGTGTGCCTTTCTTTTTTTTTTCTCCTTTTTTTCATTTTTGTAAAAGTGCAGTTGATGACAGTAAGTATTGAAATTAAAGATTACCTTGTCATCCCTTGTAACTGCATGCTGGTCCATTTATGTCTCTGCAGAATGTAAGTTCATATTCACTCACCAAAGAAAAGAGTAATAAATAGTGTTTGCATGCCACATTCAGAGTTTTTAAAAACACCGAAGAGAGAACATATTACTCTTTTGCTTACCCACCTGCGTTGGGTTCCCGTTTTCCAGTCAATGGACCATATGAACTGCATACTTTTCTGCAGGGCTACTGTGTGTTCCAGTGCACAGTGCCACCATGCATGTCTGAACATGTTATCCTTTCACATTCTGTCTGTTCTTCGATCACATATTATAGATCTTTCTTAAACCAAGTCCAAACATCTGTAACAGTCTTTGAGTACACATGGTTTCTCTTAACATGGGTGTGGTTTGTGGAATGGACTTTCATGTTCAGTTTGTCATGCTCAACCTCTTTTTACTTTCAAATTCAAGCTAAAAACTCAATTATTTTCAAAATCCTTTTTTCTCTTCCTGCTATTGAATGGTTTCATAGACACACACACTCTCTTGTATGTTTTGTATTGTTATGCTCTAACTATATTTGCATTTTGAGAGTGCCTGTTGCGGGCGTATGAGATGTGTATATATGTGTGTGTGTGTGCACATGCATGCATTCTGTGTGTGTGAATCGGAATTTTATTTAATTGTCATTAAAAGCCACCACTTGCATTTATGGACACAAGAAATGGAAAACCCAGCAAAATTATGAGCATTTTGCATCGCTACATAACATACTAATGAGCACATAAAAAGACAAGGTACATCTTTATTTCAAAGTATGCACAGGTCACAAGGAAACTTTTAAGGGCTAGTACGTGAACAGATGTTAATACTTCATCTTAAGTACATAGATACATAGTAGTTACACCACAGGTCGTACATGACTCGAGTCTGCAAGCATTTTAACCCATGCAAGCGCACACACATGCACATGCTGTCTCTCACACACAGACGTACAGACACACAGACACACACACACACACACACACACACACACACACACACACACACACACACACACACACACACACTCTGACTTATATGAACTAGAAACAAAAAATTCTTGATAATTACTGAACATAGGTAGCTAGATGAAAGTACTGGCACTCAGTAGAACCATGCACCTGTATATGCACACACATGCATACTGGCACTCAGTAGAACCATACACCTGTATATGCACACACATGCATACTGGCACTCAGTAGAACCATGCACCTGTATATGCACACACATGCATACTGGCACTCAGTAGAACCATGCACCTGTATATGCACACACATGCATACTGGCACTCAGTAGAACCATGCACCTGTATATGCACACACATGCATACTGGCACTCAGTAGAACCATGCACCTGTATATGCACACACATGCATACTAGAAGTTGAACAACATCTAGATATCCAAACGTACATGACTTGTGGGGTTGTTGATGGGTCTGTTGGATGGGAGAATGGGATTTGCATTTGACTAAATTGTACTTTACATACATTCTTTTTTACCTGCATTGGTAGACAAGGCATTGACTGCTTTCCAAAAGAGACGGTTAGCAAAGTTGTATGCTATGTGAAAGCAGTCGAATACTAAGTTTACTTGTTAGCCCTGTGGGAATCCGGCGTGTGTGTATGTTTGTGCAAGTGTGTGTTAGGGTGTAGAAGGAGGGTTTGAGAAGTGAACAGGGAAGGAGTAAGTTGCTGATGTGTTGGCATGTTTATTTATATGCTGTGGGAGTGAAAGTAGTCAGTTGATATATTGTTTGCTTGTTTGTCATGGTAATCGTGTGATGGGAGTGAAAGTAGATAGGTAATATATCATTTGTTTGTTTGTGGCAAGCGGGTGTTATGGGAATGGAATTAGCTAATATATCGTTTGCTTGTTTGTGGCAAGCGCGTGTTATGGGAATGGAATTAGACAGCTAATATATCATTTGCTTGTTTGTGGCAAGTGCGTGCCGTGGGAGTGAAAGTAGACAGGTGACATATTGTTTGCTTGCTTGTTGAGGTAAGTGCTCTGAGCACAGCAGAAATTGGGTGCATGTAAATCATCATTGTCATCATTGTTCAAGGAAAAAAAAGAATGCTTCTACAAATGTTATTGAACAGATCAAGGACTGGGTTTGCTTTTCTCTGTGTCTGTACCTCTGTTTTTGTCCCAGCCTGTCTCTTCGTGTTCTTCCTATGAAATATGTTTTTGTCCCAGCCTGTCTCTTCGTGTTCTTCCTATGAAATATGTTTTTGTCCCAGCCTGTCTCTTCGTGTTCTTCCCATGAAATATGTTTTTGTCCCAGCCTGTCTCTTCGTGTTCTTCCTATGAAATATGTTTTTGTCCCAGCCTGTCTCTTCGTGTTCTTCCTATGAAATATGTTTTTGTCCCAGCCTGTCTCTTCGTGTTCTTCCTATGAAATATGTTTTTGTCCCAGCCTGTCTCTTCGTGTTCTTCCTATGAAATATGTTTTTGTCCCAGCCTGTCTCTTCGTGTTCTTCCTATGAAATATGTTTTTGTCCCAGCCTGTCTCTTCGTGTTCTTCCTATGAAATATGTTTTTGTCCCAGCCTGTCTCTTCGTGTTCTTCCTATGAAATATGTTTTTGTCCCAGCCTGTCTCTTCGTGTTCTTCCCATGAAATATGTTTTTGTCCCAGCCTGTCTCTTCGTGTTCTTCCCATGAAATATGTTTTTGTCCCAGCCTGTCTCTTCATGTTCTTCCTATGAAATATGTTTTTGTCCCAGCCTGTCTCTTCGTGTTCTTCCTATGAAATATGTTTTTGTCCCAGCCTGTCTCTTCGTGTTCTTCCTATGAAATATGTTTTTGTCCCAGCCTGTCTCTTCGTGTTCTTCCTATGAAATATGTTTTTGTCCCAGCCTGTCTCTTCGTGTTCTTCCTATGAAATATGTTTTTGTCCCAGCCTGTCTCTTCGTGTTCTTCCTATGAAATATGTTTTTGTCCCAGCCTGTCTCTTCGTGTTCTTCCTATGAAATATGTTTTTGTCCCAGCCTGTCTCTTCGTGTTCTTCCCATGAAATATGTTTTTGTCCCAGCCTGTCTCTTCGTGTTCTTCCCATGAAATATGTTTTTGTCCCAGCCTGTCTCTTCGTGTTCTTCCTATGAAATATGTTTTTGTCCCAGCCTGTCTCTTCGTGTTCTTCCTATGAAATATGTTTTTGTCCAGCCTGTCTCTTCGTGTTCTTCCATGAAATATGTTTTTGTCCCAGCTGTCTCTTCGTTTCTTCCTATGAAATATGTTTTTGTCCAGCTGTCTCTTCGTGTTCTTCCTATGAAATATGTTTTTGTCCCAGCCTGTCTCTTCGTGTTCTTCCTATGAAATATATATAGCTTTACAGGTAGGCTGGATACTTCCAATGAAGTTATTTAGAATTCACTTAACTATGTACCATTCCTTCACCTTTTTCTCCTGCTAAGTCTCCAGTACAATTTGCATACTGGCATTCAACAAAGGACTGTAACTCACTAGAACTGTCAGCCACTTTGTCCCCACCTCACCCCTCTTCAACCTCTTCCCCTCTTCTCCCCTAACACAGACAAGGAGGTGGGGGAGGGAGGAGAGAAAGCAAGACTTTCTTGTTAGAACTGTGAATGTTCACTTGCAGAGAGTTCCCTCATCACCAAACAAGTGACTGGAAGCAGTGCCACCCCTACCCAGGTGGCCTCCACGTCCCACACCCATACCCAGCCAGTGGAAAAGGCGGTGAACCCAACAAGAAGAAGGCATGTGCCAAGGGCCAGGGTTCGAACGCGAAGGGGAAGCGCTACAAATCGGTGAAGGAGGTGATGGACCAGGGGAGTCCTGTGGTGCGCAGGCTGATGGAGGGTTCAGGTGCAGGAGGAGGAGGACAAGAAGAAGGAGAGGAAGGGAGCGAGATCAACAGTGACAGGTTTATTCAGCCCACAGGGAAGGTGAGACTGAATGTGTCATGAATGGTGGTGTATGTTTGGGGCGAGAGGAAGGGTAGGGTGGGTTCTGATTATCTTTCTTTTGCTTATCTTAAAAAAGTATTTGAAATAACTCCGCCAGACTTGTGATTTGTTTGTCCGTGTTGTCTGGTGGGCGTTATTTCAAATACTTTTGGAAAATTTGTTTAAATTTCTGCCTGAAGTCATCTCACTTTGCAGCTAACTTGCTTTTGCTTGTTCAGTGAAAAGCGACTCCATGCTGATGCTTAGTGGACTAGTTTCTTTTTTTTTTTTTTTTTTAATTTGTTTTATTTGATAGTTTTTGCTGTTGTTTCTTCATCCTCCATGCCTTGTTGGTCCTAATGTCATTACTCTGACATGCTGTCCAACTCTCCCTTTAAAATCGTTTGCCAGTGGACACTCTGCATCACTGTGGATTGTTTGAGTGCTGCTTGGTGTTGTCTGTCTGTATTCAACATAATTATGGTCCATCTGACTACGCCTCCTGTCAGTGAGGATCAGAGTGCACCCACAAAGGACTGTATCTTGTAGAAACCAATGTGTTTGACCCTCCCTCTGTTTCATTTCACCCTTTGTGCATTTGTCAGCCTATGTTGATCTGACATTGCCGTTAACCACATCTAATCAGCAGTTTTTTTGTTGGCCGAAATATGATGTATTATTAGCCATTTCTTCTTACCTCCCCCTTCACCCCCATCCCATCCCTTCCCTTCCCACACATGCCTCTCCATTCCCCCTACCCCCACCCTCGCCCCCATATTTTTTTTGCTCTTTTTTTTTATATAGTTTTCATTTAACTTTGTGAAAAAAAACATTGTTGAAAGCATACTGCCGATAGGTGCTAGCTGGCATGCTTTGTAAAAAACATATCACTTTTCTACATGAAACGGACATGATTCTCTCAAATATGACTTTTCCCTGTCCCTCCCCCCTTCCCCCAATGTCCCCCACGAACCCCCTCCTGCTGGCATGCTTTGAAAAAGAGGAATCATCACATTTCATAATGAAGTGCAACTTGGTACTCTGAAGTATGACTTTTGCCTGTTCCCTTCCCTCTTTGCCGTCACCCCACATTTTCCTCCCACCACCCTGACAGTTACTGGGTGCTGTGTAAACCCTGTCATGTCATTTGGATGTAACATGCGAAGGACATTGCTGTTGCAGGTTGTTGCCATTCTGACAAAGAAACACTCGCGGGCTTGCAGTGGTTCAATACGCCCTTGCAAGATCCCAAGCACAACTTTGCTGTCTTTGCACCCACAGATTCCCGTGTTCCTCGCATTATGCTCCCCACTAGTGAACTGCCTGATGGTCAGTTTTTTAATTCTGTTCTTTTCATTCATTGGTGTTTTTGTTCTGTTTGGGGTTTTTTGTGTGTGCCTGTTTTCAAGATTTTGGGTTTTAATGTAACTATTTAACCTTTATTGATCAGTTTTCTGAGCCTTTTGCAAATGAAAATGATAATTTCACCACTCGATGAGAATGAAATCATGCAGTTTCTTTCATTTTCGGATTAAAATGTTCAGGAAACAAGGAAAGTCATAGTGTTGATCACAAGTGACTATGTCATTGGAAACTATGCAGAGATGACAAGAACCAATTGCTTAGTTCAGGGACAAGTACACACACACACACACACACACACACACACACACACACACACACACACACACACACACACACACACACACTCACACACATATATGTGTGTGCACGTGAGCACACAAGCAAGAAGGTATTGTGTTTTGAACTGTTAGAAATAAGGATTATCCATAAGTTACGTGCTTGAAAAAAACCACCTCGAATAAGTGAAGACTTTTCAACAAAGTTACTTTGACAGTTCTGACTTTTGACAGAGACAGTGAAACAAAAGAATAACAAAGTACAACGGTTGAAGTCATCTACCGTACCATGTAAGACTTTTGCAACTTTTGACAGAGACAGTGAAACAAAAGAATAAGAAAGTACAACGTTTGAAGTCATCTACCGTGCCATGTAAGACTTTTGCAAGCTATGGTCAGTTTGCTGACTCTGACCAACTTTCCATGGCTAATCCAGTACTGATCTACCCTGTAAAAGCATCTTATGCTTCACGCAGCCCAAGTGCAGAGATGTATCCCTCATCCTAATTTGTACCAGCACCATAGGAAATTTAGCACTTTGAATAGATTAGTGCAGCTTCATTGTAAATGATTGATAGTGAAAATGACTCTTTTTTTTCTTGAATTCATTTTTTGTTTGTTTTTATTTCCTTTTTTAAGAGTGAATAGAAGGGTTTAAAAGAAATGTAGTATGTTGTGATAGACCATGGAATTCTGGTATACACTTAACCAAATGAAATAAAGTTTGGTGTCAGAAGGGAACAATTAAACGATGAAATATAAACAAGAAAGGTAACTTTTGTTCGAAACGGGAAACAGTTAAAGGCAAGTAACCCCAAACCACTGCTGCTTGCTAAGCCCAATTCACGTAGTAAACGTGTAGAATGAGAGGCACCCAGATCAAACGAGGAGATTTTCATCTCAAAAGGAAGGTCCAAGCTCTTCCATATAATTCACCCACAATAGCAGAAGAAATGAACAAACACTAATTAAAAGATATTCAGGTCTGGGTGCAGTAGCCTTTTGTTTCAGTTGTGAACATTGTTACAGGGATTCAGTTTCTAGCACATGGCCCCCTGTTTGGGGCTGAATACTATTACAGATGATATACACACAAATATAAAACAAATACAGGTTATCTTAGTTGGGATTATATGGACGGAAATCTGTAGTGAAGCAGACAGAAGTAACATTTCAACAACAAATGATGTTGCTTTTGTTCCTGTATTTTATGAATGAGATTTGAGTTTCCATCTGTAAGTTATAATTTGTTTTTCTAGAGAAGAAGCATTACAGCTGTGTAGGGAGAATTTAATTTTTTTTTCTTTTCCATTTTCATGACCAGGTTAATTTTCCCATGTGGTCAGGTTTCAAGGAGCGACCAGAGGATTTCCAAGATCCTTTTCATTGCACGTATCACCGAGTGGAACGAGACCAGCAAGATGCCCAAGGGTAAGGCATCATTGGCATGGGGCTGTATATTCTGTGTGTGTGTGTTGTGTGTGTGTGTGGTGTGTGTGTGTGTGTGTGTGTTTTATTTCTTTCTGTCGAAAATGACTTTGGAATTGAAGTTTTAGTGAGTTTGTTTGTGTGTGTGTGTGATATTCTGTTGTGGTCATATCTTCAGTTATCTTCAATTTTTAAGTTCTGTATCCCAATATCAGCCCCGATGTGGCCCTTTGCGGTCGGCTCGGCTATAAGCAACATTTTTCTCGTATCCAATATATGAATGAGCTTTTTATTTAAATCATGATCACATGGTTTCTCTGTGTGTGTGTGTGAGAGAGAGAGAGAGAGAGAGAGAGAGAGTGCACATGAGCATTCATGCTTGTGTACATGGATGTATGTGTTTTTCCTAATGTAGATTCAGTTTATGAAAACTATTGATAGCAGAACTGAAGTCGATAGTGGAAGTAAAAACAGGGTTAATGCGAAATGTTTCATTTAGAAGTTAGCTTGTCTTAAATCTTACCCTTTTTTTGGTTCTCAGTTTCTCAGATCGTGAATGTTTTATTAGACAGCTTCAGAAGAGTTTAAAATTCGTCTGTTTATTCTTTGAATAAAAAAACTCCCAAAGCTCCACTGAAGGCCTTGGCGTAAGTGAGCCTTTTCAGGTGTTGGCCCCATACTTTTCATTGACAGTTCCTGTGGGTTTGGTTTTTACGGGGCAGTAGTAGAAAACTGGTTGAGGTGTACGAAGCAAACTGATTGAGTGGTGGTGATAATGCCTTTGGGAAGTATTGAAACATGGGGTGATAGAAAGGGATTCAAATCGTTGGGATTATTTTAAAAAAGAAATTCTTACCGTCCAAGCAGGTTCTTTATTCCAGCTTGGGGTTAACAAGCCCTTGACAGGACTCCTCCTTCCAGATGAAAATGTGACTTGGGGAAAGAAGCTGAATCTTGTTCTAGAACATTCCTTAATGTTCCCTCAATCAGTCTGGGTAAGGTAATGTTGGTTATAGCCCAGCCGACGACCTCCCCTGATTATAGATACTTCCTCACAGTGAATTGGACTTCCTTTCCAAGACAAGCAAACATGGCCCACCAGTCCTGCAGGCAAGCGTGAGAAATAAAGAGGGGTGTCATTATTCCTCTTCTGTTTGTAATGGTTGTACAACACAGATCACAATGAAGAAGAAAAAAGGTAGTTGAAAAATGGAGTTACAACGTGAACACGACATCTAGTTTTGTGTGACATGCGGTGTTCTGTCACCTCAGGCAAATATTCAGAAGCCTGGGAGAGGCTGGTCAGCTGGAACCTGAGACAGAGGCTTTGCTGGCTGAGAACAACATTGACAGCAGTGAATTCAAGGAAGAGGTAGGTTGCTGGTTGGCAAACCTGTCATGTCAGGGCTTTATGCTCTGTGTGTCATGAGTGTGTGTGTGTGTGTGTGTGTGTGTGTGTGTGTGTGTGTGTGTGTGTGTGTGCGTGCGTGCGTGCGGCGTGCGTGCATGTATATGCGCGCTCATGCGCATGTGTGTGCTCATGTGCTTGTGTGTGTGTGTATGTTTGCGTATGTTGTGTGCAAGTATCATTGCGTTAGAATGATCATTTTTTTGCCGTTTTGAAATTGTTTGCTGCAGAAAACTGTCTCAGAAAATTAACACAACTCAGGTTGTTCTGATCAGGACAACTGTAAATTAGAGATTGCCTTTTTAAAAAATTTTTTTTTAACATGAATCTAGTTTTCATAGCCTATCGGCCAAAGGGGCAGCAGACTGTCAAAGGTTCACCATGTCTAGAGCACAGCATGATAGAAGCTGGAGCCTATCCCTCTCCTTTCACCCCCTTTAACCTTCCCTGAGCTAAATCAGGTATCCGTTCACTGCTGGGTGGACAACGAGGCTTTTAGGCTAAAAAATCCAACTGACAGCCATCTGGTCCACAGGCAAAGGCAGGAACAGTTTGACTACAGGCCCCATGTGTATTGTATCGGTGCGCCATATGACTGTTTCAGGTGCTGGCTTGCCTGCCTCAAGAGACCCCGTGGAAAATTCCAGCCAAGGAGCTGCAGTGGCGGCGTGACTTGCGTAGAGAGTGCATCTTCACCATCGATCCGTCCACAGCCCGCGACCTGGACGACGCCCTGCACTGTACCGATCTGGGTGGTGGTAAGTGTATGCAGCACTGGATAAGACATCAGGCAGTCACAGCCGCCCTTGGTCCCTTCTTTTTCAACACGCTAGTGCTATTGCAGCCAGTCCAGTTGTTAATATTTTTAAGATTGTTGGAGCAGGATGTTTTTGGTCTGCCCCTGGAATGTCCACACTCCACTGTACCCAGTAGAATGGTCTTGGACAAGGAGTCAAGTCAAGCTACATGTCTGCACCAGGCATGGTTAGGGTGCTGGATAACTGGGAGGAGAGCACACTGTCTGTTACCCTGTGTGTTGCCTTGCTACATGACATAGTCAGTTGTCTTATGTTACAAATATGAGGGCAGAAAATATGTCTTGTACGCCTTAACGTATATGTAGGTGTCTGGTTGTTTTTTTGCCTGCTGTGCTGACTCTTCTTTTCTGTGCAATATTTTGTCAGGTTTTATCAAGCACATTTCTTCCTGTCCTAGTAATTCTCTCTTTTCGTATCAGTCTGTATCATGAGACTGACATTTTTTGGTTTTGTTTTGTTTTGTTGGCTGTCTCATCTTTTGTACCTTATCAGTGGCATAGCACCCACGCCGCTCATTCCGACACCCCGTCCACAGCCACAGCTCGGTCAGTCCCACACCATGTCCACAGCCACAGCCCGGTCAGTCCGACACCCCGTCCACAGCCACAGCTCGGTCAGTCCCACACCACGTCCACAGCCACAGCCCGGTCAGTCCGACACCCCGTCCACAGCCACAGCTCGGTCAGTCCGACACCCCGTCCACAGCCACAGCTCGGTCAGTCCGACACCCCGTCCACAGCCACAGCCCGGTCAGTCCGACACCCCGTCCACAGCCACAACGCGGTCAGTCCGACACCCCGTCCACAGCCACAGCCCGGTCAGTCCGACACCCCGTCCACAGCCACAGCTCGGTCAGTCCGACACCCCGTCCACAGCCACAGCCCGGTCAGTCTGACACCCCGTCCACAGCCACAGCCCGGTCAGTCTGACACCCCGTCCACAGCCACAGCCCGGTCAGTCCCGCTACAGAACCGACACCGGCAGTCCACAGGGAGCAGTCAATGTCAAGCTGTCAAGAGGCGACCTGCGGGAGGAGACACTGCACTGCTGCCGAGTCACTTCGGTGATGTTCAGTCGCTCCTGTTCTGATCCAACATACGCAGGACACCACCTACTAAGCGCCCGACTGACAACAATAATTGCTTAGTCGTGGAGCTTAGTGAGCTCTCCCTCCGGAGGGCGCCACCACGTCCGTCCAACGACAGCCCCCATGGACTCGCCGATACCGGTGACCCTGACAAAAGCAAACCAAGGCACAGACATGGAGAGGACATCGAAACTGAGGTCACCATGAGAGCAGGGCGTGAAGGGCCACAGAATTTGAGACTTTTTTTTTAATGCTGATCAATGAGGATGATTAAGATGATGCTACGGATTTCCATTTCGGTCTGAAACTGCGTGACAGGGCTGTATTCTGCGCTTCCTTTCATAATATATCCCGGCGTCAAACAGGCCCGAGAGATACAGACACCTGCAGTGTTGGTCAGGAAATTTGAGCAACACTGTCAGAGACGCATCCAGTAAGTGGATAAAACTCGACTGTGTGGTCCCAGTCTTCCCAACTGAGCCGGCAGCAAACTCAACTCTGGGTAGGAGCCGGTCGGAGCAGAAAAATCCCACATGACTCTGATGGGAATCGAACCCATGACCTCCCGGCCGGGAGTCCGCAACGCTAACCACTTCGCCTCGGCAGCTGGTATGAGACTGAAATTTTACGAGGAGTAGTATGTGTTTTATGAATGTATATGTGCACTTGCTTTGCTGTGTTATTTTGGGTGCAGCCATGCTTCTCTTTATAAGTATTTGTGACTTAGACATCTGGGTGCGTATGCACGTCAGAAGCGGTTAGCTTAAACGCGTTTAGAGCTTAAACGCGGTTAGCTATACGGGCCCTAACCGCGTATAAACCCTAACCGGATTTGGTATGCACGACGCGCTAAACGGAAACGTATAGCTAAACGCCAAGTGAAAGGTGAGATATTTATAGATTACTGGGAAAACCGGCTCCGCTGTGTGCTTTCGGTTTAATCGTTGATTGAATGGTATCCTTTTCTGTTGACGAATTCATGTTCCTGCTCGTGTGGCCGCTGGATGCGCACCTGTGTTCCATCGATGCACCCCACCTTGTTGGGGAATCCGTAAGACTGGTAGAGCGCTCGTTTGGCTCTGTTCGCACTGGCTTGATCAGGAAAGAAGATATGTTGCCGGGCTTGTCTGAACATAGCGTCAGTCACTCTGCTGACAGTTCGGCTCACTGTCGACTGGTCCACGCCGACCAATTCTCCACAGACGTCTTGAAATGTTGACGTGGCCAAGTAGCGCAAAGTGACGAGCACTTGCTGCAGGGGAGTGAGGGTGAATCCGCGATTCACGAGAGTGATGTCAGCTGACACCTGACGTGTCAGTTCCAGGATGTGCTGCCGACGAAATCGGAACTTACGAAACACTTCTCTGTCGTCGTACGTGTCGAAGGGATTAGTACGATCCCGGAAAATCCGGTTTCTTCGCAGAAGACGCCGCCGTCGTGCTTGGAAAAACAAAAGTGCCGCCATATTTACACGCGTTTAGGCCCGCTATCTGACCCCCAGAGGTGCGATAACTTTAAACACGAAAATCCGTATAGGATAGGCTAACCAGATTGACGTGCATACCGATTTTTCCCGCCTATCCGCCCGTATAGGGGATAAACGCGGTTAGTCCACTAAACGGACCGACGTGCATACGGGCCCTGAAGATTTGCAGGAAACACTGTTTATTTTGTAACCCAGCTTATCATTATGACATCTCGTCACAGAGTGAATGGGTCTTTTCTGATGATGAAACAAGAAAAAAACGTTTGTCTTTATACAGGTCCATGTTCTTATTTTGACCATCATTCTAGTTGCTGCTGCTGAACTGTGCAGGTGTGTATGAGGTGGGGGTGCACATTGCTGATGTGAGCTACTTTGTGGAGGAAAATACTGAGCTGGATGAGGTGGCCAGAAAGCGAGCCACCAGCGTCTACCTTGTGCAGAAGGTAACGATGATGTGTGATTTACAGTTATTGTCTGCAATTCTTAGCTTTGTTTCATGTTGCTGTAATTGCTGATGTGGTAGTAATAAACAGTGTACAAGTGCATACGGATAGCATGTGGATTCAGGTTGTGACATTTGTGAATGTGTCCTCACCACAAAAATGTTTGGCTAAGATTCTCGCCATCGTGCGCATGAGACTAAATTTATTTTTCTATATTCATGCAAGTGTGCTTACACATACTCTGGTATGCTTGTATGCAAGCCTACACGTGAACATGTGCATATGCACACGCACACACACACACGCACGCACGCACGCACGCATGCACGCACGCACGCACGCACGCACGCACGCACACACACACACACACACACACACACACACACACACACACACACACACACACACACACACACTCACTCACACATAAGCACAATACCTGTTTATGTTTAAGCAGTCACAAATACAAGACAAAGGACTTTGGAATTTTAAAAAGTTTTGTGTCCTTATTGTTTCATAAGATCTGGTGTGATTCTATCAGTATAAAAAAAAAAAAACGAAGTGGTTGCGTGCACGACCAGTCGTGCGATAATGTCGTGCCAATATCCAGACTGAGTTGAGAGTCGTATTGTCGCACGACCAGTCGTGCGATAATGTCGTGCCAATATCCAGACTGAGTTGAGAGTTGTATTATCGCACGACCAGTCGTGCGATAATGTCGTGCCAATATCCAGACTGAGTTGAGAGTCGTATTATCGCACGACTAGTCGTGCACGCAACACCAGCCAAAAAAAAAATTGTCAGCAGCACAACAGAAGACTTTTTCCCCATGTAATTCTATCTGTTTGCAACATTACGTTATAGCAGATATTAAGATTCCTCTCCTCTTTTATCTCTTGTATCTCAACATCCTTATCTTTTCCCACAAATCCTGTAAGTCAACAGACCACATCTTTTTTCCCGGTAAGTCATGTACATCAATAATAATAATAATAATAATAATAATAATAATAAAAACGTACATTTATAGAGCACCCTTTCTCACTAGAGCTCACAGCACTTTACAATATTTAACTGTAAACATGTCAAAAACAAAAATCACTATACAAAACCATAAACCCAGTCACCTCATCAATTATGACAGTGAAACATAGCAAGGAGGGGGGGGGGGGGGGGGGGGGGGGGGGGGGGGGGGGGGGGCGGTTGGCCAACCAACATTGACACCACACACACACATATGCACACACACACTGTCAGTTTTCAAGTGTAACGCTTACAACACATAATGCCATGATACACCCAATAACAGGACAAAAAAGTTTTCTTTAAAAAAAATTCCTTGAACAGATGGGTTTTGAGTGCAGAGCATAAAGCAGAGTCAGTTTTGGCTGAGCGGATCGAAAGTGGAAGAGAGTTCCAAACAGAAGGGGCTGCAAAAAAAGAAGGAATGTTCAACAATAGCACAGCAGACATCTTTTTTTCATTATAAATCTTTGATAACAACTCCAAAGCAATTAGCTTCCGCCCACAAATCCTTTTTGTCGACAACATAGCGCAGCAGATATGTTTTCCACCGCATGTCTTGTGAGTCAACAATACAGGGGATAGGTTGTTTTTTTTCTGCCACAAGTCCTGTATGTCAGTGATACAACAGTAGTTATCTTTTCCTCACACAAGGTCTTTTATGTGAACAATACAGCCAACATCTTTTTGTCCTCAAGTTCTGTGTGGTCATCTCCACACCAGACACCTTTTTTCTCTGCAAGTCCTGTGTGTCAACATCACAGCAGGTATATTTTCCTCCACAAAGTCCTGCATGTCAACATCACAGCAGGTATATTTTTCTCCCCAAAGTCCTGTGTGTCAACATCACAGCAGGTATATTTTCCTCCCCAAAGTCCTGTGTGTCAACATCACAGCAGGTATACTTTCCTCCCCAAAGTCCCCCGTGTTGCTAACACAGCAGATATCTTTTTCTTTTCCCCCCACAAGTCCTGTATGACAGCACAACAGATGTCCTTTTCCACTGCAAGTGCAGTGTGTCAACACAGTAGCAAGTTGTTTTTTTATTTGATTTCTTTTGTTGTTGTTTTTCAGCCAAACAAGTCAGAACACTCAGCTGTATGCCGCACACAGGTAACCCGCCACCTTGTGCTTTGTGTGGCAGGTGGTCCCCATGCTGCCCCGGCTGCTGTGTGAGCAGCTGTGCAGTCTGAATCCTGATGAGGACCGCCTCAGTTTCTCTGTCGTCTGGAAGATCACTGAAGAAGGACAGGTGAGGAGAGGAGGGTAGGCAGTGACAGGTGAACCACCACCACCACCACCACCACCACCACCACCCCAGACTGTAGGCTAGAGAACAGAATGCTGGCTGCCAGGTATTTCAACAGATGTCTGTTCTCAGTCACACACAACAAAGTAGAGGTGGTGTAACCAGTCCAGTGCATCATGTTGTCCATGCCAGGCCATCTTTGACTTTCCTGTGACCACAGCTGAGTGTCGATTGAAGCAAAAGACACAATGGTGGAGATGATGTCTTTTTTTACCCTGGTTCTATTGCTTTTCAGCTGTTGCCATAAGCAGAGGCTTAGTCAGTGTTTTTTGAAGAGGCACCACTAAACCACCAAGTGACTCCCAGCAGTACATGCAGACCTGCAAACCTTTTGTTTTCATTGGGACTTTTTCTGCTTGTTTTTCATTTCAGTGTTTCCACACAAAAAAACAAAAAAGAAAAACAAAAAAAAAACACTGGAGCAAGCAAGAAAAGAAAAATGGAAGTTGTTCTGTCTGATATTCAAATTTGAATAGTTCGTGGCCAGTGATTAATATTTTACAAATGGTCAAAAATGCCATTTGCTTTGACAGAAGTAACCACGTTGGCAACACAATTGTAAGAATTGTGTATTACCCAAGACAGAAAAAAAAAGACTAGTTCTTAAACTTTTGAAGGTCAAACATCAAGAATTGACCATTAATGGGAGAAGGAAAAGAAGTCTGGACAAATCAGAGACAGAGAGAGTACAAAAGGCATCTACAGTGTTTTCAGAAGCAAAAAAAAAGAAAGAAAAAAAGCCCAACAAAGTCAAAATGCAGGTACAGATAAGTGTATTGTGTAACCAAGGAAAAGACGGAAACTGAACACACGGTTTACCAGCAGAAGTGGCATAAGAAAGATCAACCAGACGGAGGTAATATTAATGGTGAGAATTTGTCTCCCTCTCCCTTCTCTGCTCTGAATGTATTTGATGTGTAACATTGCTGACGGACTACCAACCCAACAGAGGCAGGTGAAGAAGACATAACGTTCATGGCAGAGGTAACTGAATTATGTTTTTCCTCAGTGTTCATTTTCTGTCGTTACCTGTTCAATGTGATGTGTCACCAGATCCTGGAGGAGTGGTTTGGGCGCACCATCATTCGCTCCTGTGTGAAGCTGAGCTACGACCATGCTCAGGTAATCATGTCCGCATGAAATATCAAATGGACCTTGACAGTGGATATAATAATAATAATAATAGTAATGAATACTTATATAGCGCCTATTCTCGGCTAGAGACCAAGCTCTAAGCGCTTTACAATCAACACTCGTTTACACAACGGGCTGCCTACCTGGGTAGTGCCGACTGAAGAGCTGCCAGCTGGCGCTTCATTCAGTCGTTTCCCGTGTCATCCAGTCAGTATCGTTCAATATCGGTCACTCATTTTCCTTACTTCCTTCGTTCTTTCCATTTCTCACGCAGGGTGCATGCTGTGTGTAACGTTTCATCCATACCAACAGCCAAACTGGCCCTTCGAAAGTTGGTGATGGGATTTTACGTGTGTGCAAGATGTTATGCATGCGTTCACACGTGGAACCTCGGTTTATAGTCTCATTCGAAGGACTATATGGGAAATGGTCAGAACCAATGTTAACTCTGAGGGAAAAATCCCCTGTACCCAAAACACCCCAGCGGAGGTTCGAACCCGCAACCCCAGGATCACCAAGATTACGAGTCCGGCGCTCTACCAACTGAGCTATTCCGGCTATGTTTATTTATTTCGAAAACGAGTTTGTTGTCTAAAAATATTTGAAAGTGGATCTGTGTACTTTGATGTGATCATGCACTTAAATCTCATGAAAACACTGGTCTTAATGCTTCTAGTGACTCTTTTCCAGAAAGATTGCTGATCCTTTTTAAATCTTATTCAATTATTACATAATTCTAATAATTATTCAGTAATGTATTTGTCCTATCTGATTCAATTCATTTGCGGTAATACGGCTGTCATGCCCAACGCAGTCAAAGTGATAGGATTCATAACTTGATATTCTGCATAATTCATGGGATTTGGTTTTGTGTTTCCCCATCAAGCTGTGCTGTGATGTGATGGCTGTGTTTCCCCATCAAGCTGTGCTGTGATGTGATGGCTGTGTTTCCCCATCAAACTGTGCTGTGATGTGATGGCTTCCCCATCAAGCTGTGCTGTGATGTGATGGCTGTGTTTCCCCATCAAGCTGTGCTGTGATGTGGTGGCTGTGTTTCCCCATCAAGCTGTGCTGTGATGTGATGGCTGTGTTTCCCCATCAAGCTGTGCTGTGATGTGATGGCTGTGTTTCCCCATCAAGCTGTGCTGTGATGTGATGGCTGTGTTTCCCCATCAAGCTGTGCTGTGATGTGATGGCTGTGTTTCCCCATCAAGCTGTGCTGTGATGTGATGGCTGTGTTTCCCCCATCAAGCTGTGCTGTGATGTGGTGGCTGTGTTTCCCCATCAAGCTGTGCTGTGATGTGATGGCTGTGTTTCCCCATCAAGCTGTGCTGTGATGTGATGGCTGTGTTTCCCATCAAGCTGTGCTGTGCTGTGATGGCTGTGTTTCCACATCAAGCTGTGCTGTGATGTGGTGGCTGTGTTTCCCCATCAAGCTGTGCTGTGATGGCTGTGTTTCCCCATCAAGCTGTGCTGTGATGTGATGGCTGTGTTTCCCCATCAAGCTGTGCTGTGATGTGATGGCTGTGTTTCCCCATCATGCTGTGATGTGATGGCTGTGTTTCCCCATCATGCTGTGATGTGATGGCTGTGTTTCCCCATCATGCTGTGCTGTGATGTGATGGCTGTGTTTCCCCATCAAGCTGTGCTGTGATGTGATGGCTGTGTTTCCCCATCAAGCTGTGCTGTGATGTGATGGCTGTGTTTCCCCATCAAGCTGTGCTGTGATGTGATGGCTGTGTTTCCCCATCAAGCTGTGCTGTGATGTGATGGCTGTGTTTCCCCATCAAGCTGTGCTGTGATGGCTGTGTTTCCCCATCAAGCTGTGCTGTGATGTGGTGGCTGTGTTTCCCCATCAAGCTGTGCTGTGATGTGATGGCTGTGTTTCCCCATCAAGCTGTGCTGTGATGTGATGGCTGTGTTTCCCCATCAAGCTTTGCTGTGATGTGATGGCTGTGTTTCCCCATCAAGCTGTGCTGTGATGTGATGGCTGTGTTTCCCCATCAAGCTGTGCTGTGATGTGATGGCTGTGTTTCCCCATCAAGCTGTGCTGTGATGTGATGGCTGTGTTTCCCCATCAAGCTGTGCTGTGATGTGATGGCTGTGTTTCCCCATCAAGCTGTGCTGTGATGTGATGGCTGTGTTTTCACCCACAGGGTTTCATAGAAGATCCAGACAGGGAGTGGACTAGAGAAGAACTGCCGCCCGTCTGTGAGGGTTTCACGGTGGAGGACATCAAGAAAAGGGTTCTGCAAATGGACAAGGTAAAAGAGGCGGTGTTGCATGTTTCTGGGTTTTGGTACCCAGCTCAGCCAGTATTCCTGTTTGTGCGTTACTAAGCACAGTTGTGTTGTATCACCACAGTAGTCTACCTGCACTTACAGTTCAAACACACCTTATGGTCACTTGTCCTTCGCCTCATAGTGTTGTTTGTCATCCATCCAGGACCAACACTTTCTGCTTCAGGGACATCTACCCTCCACTGTACCCTGCAGTACAGCCAAAGATTGGGAGTTGTGGTTGCGCTCATGCTTGTATTTTGTTTGTCTGAGGTATTTAATATCTGAGGAGAGGTTCTTGGTGGCAGGCACATGTACTGGCACATGTTTTGTCTTTCATGGTGCACATATACTTACACAGATGTCTTGCGCATATCGTTGTGTAGATTTGTAGAAGCAGCATGTACTTGCTGTTTTTCAGATAGCCAAAGCATTGCGAAAGGCAAGGTTTGACGGCGGTGCCCTGAGGCTGGACCAGGTGAAGATACAGTTCACTCTGAGTAAAGAAACCGGCCTGCCCAATGGATACTTTGTCTACGAACAGAGGGACAGCAACAAGTGAGTGCCACTAATCTGGGCTTTTGTTCTGTCTCGGCTTGACTGTTGTAACTCCCTCCTTGCCGGTTGTCCCTCAAGGCTCATCTCTAAACTTCAGAAAGTTCAGAATAATGCCGCCCGTCTGATCTCCCACTCCTCTAGATCTGATCACATATCACCAATTCTGTCATCCTTACACTGGCTCCCTATTCAGTCTCGCATTGACTTTAAAGTTCTCCCCTGGTTTTCAAATCACTGAATGATCTGGCTCCCTCCTACCTCACTGACCTCCTTCATCTCTATGTTCCGTCTCGCAACGTATGCTCATCCACCGATTCTCGTCTGCTTCGACTTCCCTCTGCTCACCTGAAGACTTCAGGCCAACGATCTTTCTCTTACCTGGCACCTGCTCTGTGGAATGGTCTACCTTCTTCTCTGCGTAACACGGACTCTTTAAAGACTTTTTTTAAAACCTCCCTAAAGACACATCTTTTCCACCAGACTGATAACAATATCCACTTATCTCTGTGCGCGAGTCTGCTTGTTTTGACGCGCTTGTGTGTCTGTCTGTGCGTGTGTGTGTTTTGTTTTTTGTGTGTGTATGTGTGTGGTGTGTGTGTGTGTGCGCGCGTGCATGTATGTGTTGTGTGTGTGTGTGTGTGTGTGTGCTTTGAGTTAGAATAAGTATTTTATCATGTTTCTGTAAAATGCGAGTTAAAGCGCTCTATAAATATCCTTTTACATTACATTACATTAGGTACCGGCAGCCAAAATTAGCATATTGTTTTTCATATTTAAAATCTATATCATTGCAAAGTAAATGGAAAAACATACAAAACACAACAAGAATGAAGTCTCTATCTTCAGTCGTTTTCGAGATATTGCAGTTTAAAGTTGCAACGTTTTTTATGCACCTGACAAAATGAGATATCTTCCAAGTTTGAAACCCAATAGGATCATACATGATTGATATATCTGGTTATAAATTGGTGTTCTCAATCTATACAACTTACACTCTTTGAACAAGTAAGTTCCATGGTATCAGTTTCCCATGGCTTTTGTGTGATAAAGTGTCAAACTTGTAATAAATCGCAATTCAGCGCTTTTCGAATTTGCATGATGTGGCTACTTTGAAGCACTGCAGCACAGTCAAAATGGACATTTCAGAGTTTCCAGTGGTTTGGACAAACTCTCTAAGTTGTACTAAGCAAAGTCATTTTTTTCTGAGGTATCTGCTGCAAAACATATATGAAAACTTTTGTGCTAAATAACAGGAAATATTGCAATTTGGACGGCGGAAAAATGGGGGTAGAATCGCCTGCCACACTTAAAATTGCTATAACTTCTAAACTACTTCATGAACTTTTTTCCAAATTTTGTATACAGTTTCTGTACAGTATTTCCTGTAAATCAAAGTGTACATTTTTGTTATTTTGTACCTAACATTTTATTTCCTGTACTAGAATAGTGGCCAACAGGGCGGAATGATGATGATGTCCGAATTTAAACCGACAGTTTTTGCAAAACTTATTGACAGATTTCAACAAAAATTTGGTATGATGTTGTCTGTATTGTTATTGATAAAATCATGTTATTTTTGCTCTTTCTGACAAGTGTTGGCAGCCACCAAACAAAAGGTCACTTACGATAAGGGTGGGAAGTGCACTCTTGCTGACGGGCAGATTGGGTCGACTATGTAAACAGAGTTCATTGTTAATTGGAACAGACCAGGCATGGCCAGTAGTTGTTTTGGAGACTATGTTGAAGTCACTGGTAAACACAAATATGCTTTGCACTGAATCTGTGTCTGCCTTGGTTGGCGACACAAGCATGTTGTTTACAAGAGCAAATTTCCTCAGAAAATTAATGTCTGCTTTCTCAGGAGAGTGGATCTGTGACACACTGCCAAATCATCATCATAGAAAACTACATTCTGGCCAATTTTGGTAAAGATAAGTCTTCCAGAAGGCAATCAGTGGCATGTTCACAGATTTCATCATTGATGCAACATGACTGCATCCTCAAAATGGGTGATAACTTTTATGTCTCCATCTCTTCCTCGGTCACCATCACTTCATCAGTCCCCAAGCCCAACTGCTCTGCCTCAGGAAAAGTTGAAGCAGAGACACAGCTCACACCTCATTCACTTTATCCTGGTCTGGTGGTCCTCCAACTAACAACACAGCCAATAGTGAACACCGACATGTGTGGTAAAGACTGTGGCCTATACGAAGATTATGGGTGACCAGCCACCCACAAGCTCCAGCATGTGAGAATGCTTCTTTAATTGGTATGGGTGACATGCCCCCCACAGTATCTTATGAGGATTATAAGCTTTTATTATTTTCTCCTTTATTTACCACCAAAACAACACAATATTTAATGTGGGCAAGCACAAAAAACACAATAAACAAAGTCATAAAACTTTAGTTACATATTATGAAAACTGAGTGGAGTTATGAAGATTTAAACAACAGTCTGGGTAATTTTTCACCCACAAGCTCTGGCAAAGGTTAAACAAATACAAAAAAATGTGGATGCGTTTTCTCAGTTAAAAAAAAAAACAATGAAAAGAAAGAAAAAACATCAAAGCATGGCACAGGACCACTTAATTGAACTATGAGTGCATGATTTTATGTAAATTTCCCTGTCTGTTTCTTCATCATTGTGCGATATCATGTGGTGTGTGTGTGTGTGTGTGTGTGTGTGTGTGTGTGTGTGTGTGTGTGTGTGTCAAATTACTGGGGGAAAAAATTAAAGCATGGCACAGGACCACTTAATTGAACTAGAGTGCATGTTTTATGTAAATTTCCAGTCTGTTTTCTTCATCGTTGTGTGATATCATGTGGTGTGTGTGTGATTTGTGCGTGTGTGAAATTACGGGGGAAAAAAATTAAAGCATGGCATAGGACCACTTATCTTAACTATGAGTGCATGCTTTGATGTAAATTTCCTGTCTGTTTCTTCATCATTGTGTAATATCATGTGGTGTGTGTGTGTGTGTGTGTGTGTGTGTGTGTGTTGTTACTGCTCACTGTCCATTCCTTACAATTAAATTTTAGTATCAGTTGTTCTTTGTAAGCAAAAATGTATTGCATGTTCTTTGTAAACAAAAGGTACATCCTCTGCAACACTTATTTTGTCAACAGGGTGTGATTTAAGCATTGCCAATAACATGTTAAGTATTTCATCATTATGATTTTGAATTAACCTGCTGATTTAATCATTGTGAATGTAAAAGAACATAAATATACATTATAATGCTTTTTTTAAATAAAAGGTAAAATTAAAGAAAGATTTAACTTTATTTTGGACTCTACCTTTTTATCAACTACTCTGTTCAGTATGTTTGTGCTGTTTACAGCAATATACATAACTGTGCAGCATAACATACTATCACCATAAAATATTATAAATGTTACTGTCACAACAATGTAATGTCTTGGCAATGCAATGCTACTGTAGTTGTTTTCTAGCAGTTTTACTTGAAAGTAATCACTAAGTGTTCAAAGCCTTGCTGTGTTTGCAGTAAGGAGGGGGGGGGGGGGGGGGGGGGGGGGGGGAAAGCAAATCTTTACAGTTTAAATTACAGAAATTTTGAAATACATTAGCGGAAAAGATTAGATTGCTAAACAAACTTCGTAGGGGTCGGATTGACTCAAACAGTGAACTCTCCCCCTCCCCCATACCAAACCCCACTACACCTCCTTATGTCCAACTTCAGACTCTACTCTCTGAGTCTCTCTCTCTCTTTTTTTATCCCCAAACACGCTCTGCACATCAAGTATGACAGTAATGATCGGTGTTTCGATCGGTGGTCATTATCAGAAGACGGTGCTTTCAATTCAAAGCCTCGGACCGTCTTGTACGCGCGGTTGTGGCTTCGGTTTGAATATCTGTCTCAAAAGATGTTTTTAACTATGATTTTCTCTTTACGCGTAATGGAATCAGTAACCAGTTCACAATACATGAATCGACATAAGTGAAGCCCATTACTGATATCTATTTTCATTAATTTGTTGTACAAAATCGATCGCTTCGACGGCGCAACGCGTGGGCCATTTTCAACCTGTTAATCTTGACGAACACCAGTGAATTACGACAAATAACTAAGCATTGGCACGGTATAACGAACAAAATAATGAATCGTTTCATTAATGTTCTGGTTTGTTATTATATGGTTATCTTACCAGTTGCATCTTGCATTCAACAACGATAAGTGCATTCGACTCGGTCATTGTCGGATCCGGCTTCGTTCCGCCATTGTTGAATCTTGGACAAGGAGCGGAATGTTTTGAATTGATACCTTCGCTTTGATTGGCTTGCGCTTTTCGAGCATTCAACCAATCGCTTAGCTTGATACACCAATGAATTCGGGAGAAGACGGCCTTTCTAGCGCATGTTATGTGATGTTTTTTGCAAGTTTTTTAGCAACGACGTTGGAAGACAACTTGTAAACAAGCCTATAAAAACTTCGATTCTAATTAATTTAACACATGTACTAAAAAAGAGAACAGACTGAAATAAAGCTTGAAACATGCTTTTTATTCTGACCTATTTGAACGCAGTGATGGATATGAACACATTGCATGGCGTCACAGCTTTATTTTCTGTCCCATTCAAGACACTTGGTTATAGGGCTGAACAAACAAGCCTTACACATTTCTGACCAACATTTTTGGTTGTTGTAGTCCAAGCAGAGGCATGTATCAAACTTGTGTACTAGTTAACTAGGAAAATTAAGTTCCCAGAAGTGATGACGTCATTCTTGCACAATTTGTGTGTGTGTGTTGTTCATTGTTGTTGAATATCGCCTGACTTTGGTGACAAGCTTTCATGCCGTATCTACATTATCTACAGGAAAATAACCTAGTCGAGTTTGGTATTAAAAGAATTGTCGGGATTCGCCTATTCAGTCATCTCAGAGCCAGAGATATTACATTTTCATGCAACCACTGATTATCAAACTAAGGCCCCATTTGTAATGGCTGCTCATCAATGCCGAACACATTGCTGCCAGACCAGCTGTACACAGATGACATTCAGTGGTCGAGTACAGCACGGTTAGCTGGCTGGTGGGAGCAGCCTGCAGAAAAACACCCCTTTCCTTGACCTGCATTCACGGCTTGGCCTCTGCAGCTGTGGGAGAGCTGGTAAACTCCCCTTCCTCTCAGAACTAAGTGGCTTGCTCTGAACAGCCGTGGCGTTGATTTTCGACACCGTGTAGCTCGAACGCTCGGCCAAATGCGCCTGCGGCGCAATCGGGATGTGTGACGCGCTTCGTTTTCGTGTGAACGGATGGGTTATTTGGAATAAAACTATCCATCATACCGTTATGTTGCAAACACAAATAAACAACACAGAGTTCAACAAGGAAACTGCATTCTTTATTCATCACAATTTTCATCTGATTCTAAACGCGTTATTCATAGATACTGCCTATTGAAAACACGCAAATTTTTCACTCGGCTGAACTTTCCCGTACGCTGAAAGAAGGGCTGCCGGTACCTAATTACATTACTGAAACCTGTGCCTGGGAAAAGGGATGTGTGGATGGAAAATCAGAACATTAATTCTGTGAGCACTTCAGAAGATTTAACAATAACAGCAACAATAATCTGAAAAGTGAGAAACATGTATACACACAAAACACAAGCATACACATATGCATGCATGCAAGTTACATGTGCCCCACACACACACACACAACACACACCACACACACACACACACACACACACACACACACACACACACTCTCACACACACAAAGATTATTTGTGTACATGCAACACCACAGCTGCAGAGGCCAAGCCGTGAATGCAGGTCAAGGAAAGGGGTGTTTTCTGCAGTGCTCCCACCAGCCAGCTAAACCGTGCTGTACTCGACCAACTGAATGTCATCTGTGTACAGCCGGTCTGGCAGCAATGTGTTCGGCATTGATGAGCGGCCATTACAAATGGGGTCGTAGTTTGATAATCAGTGGTTGTCATGAAAAATGTAATATATCTGTGCTCTTGAGATGACTGAATAGGCGAATTCCCGACAATTCTTTTAATACCAAACTTGACTAGGTTTATTTTCCTGTAGATAATGAGATACGGCATGAAAGCTTGTAAACAAGAGGTCAGGCGATATTCAAACAATGACAACACACACACACAATTGTGCAATATGACGTCATCACTTTCTGGGAACTTAATTTTCCTAGTTAACTAGTACACAGTTTGATACATGCCTCTGCTTGGACTACAACAACAAAAATGTTGGGTCAGAAATGTGTAAGGCTTGTTTGTTCGGCCCTATAACTAAGTGTCTCGAATGGGACAGAAAAATAAAGCTGTGGCAAACATGCACACTTATTAATGCACATAGGGAGCACAACGGATACACTCATACAAAATATACAATACCTTTATGTCATATAAGGGCCCGCCTGAGATCCAGAGATATTTTACAAGTAAAGAGGCGTATGGCGCAAAGAGTTAGAGGACTATAAACTGTGGCAAAAAAACAGTGAAAGGGTATATTTGAAATGGGTTTTTTACTGAAAAGCTCATCATCAGATCGTAGAAATGGCAGCACACTAATATGAACAAAGCAGTGAGTGAGTGACGTAGAATAATCCACTCATACATATGCATGTGCACGCACACACACACACACACACACACACACACACACACACACACACACACACCACACACATTGAATAATCCACTCATACTGATGCATGCATACACGCACGCATGCACGCGCACACACACACACGCACACCCCCCAAATTAAATGCATTGTGATCATGATCGCACGCACATATATCACACCCAAAGAATTCTCAGATGTGTGCATTCATTCACACAAGTGCTTACAAAGGTTCATGCACAGAAAGAACACATCGCATGCATGAAGATGTGGTACACTGGTAGCCACTGTCTCTCCTGGTATCCAGAGGACAAGAGTCACAGTGGTGTGAGGTGACTGTGGCAGGTTGGTGGAAGAGTTCATGCTGCTGGCTAACATGGCCGTGGCTCACAAGATCCGCGCCGATTACAAAGAGAAGGCTGTGCTGCGCCGCACCCTCCCCTCAGTCACGCATGATTAAGGATCTGGTCAGTTATCTGTCTTGTGCGTGCGTGCGTGCATTTGTGCATGTGTTTGTGAGCCGTGTTTGTATTCAGATATGATAAATGTGATAAGAAAATTACTCTTGATAAGTTTGTTTTATAATAAAGATTCCAATTATTCTCTTCAGAGTAAGTATGATTGAATGGAGAAAGGTAAGCATTAAAAAACATGTTTTAAAAATTGGGCTTATAGGATTAAAGAAATATGTATGAGCACAAGTAGTTTCATGATATACAAGCATGTCCAAACAAATTCCTTATCCCTGCTAGGTGTGAAACACTGGCATATAAAAAAAATGGGGTTATAAGATGAAAGCTTTTTTACTAGTGTAAGTAGCTTCATGATATACATACATGTCAAACAAATGCCTTATCCCTGCTAGGTGTGAAACACTGCCATGTAATGGGGTTAAAAGGTGAACACTTTTACTAGTGCGAGTAGTTTCATGATATACAAGCATGTCCAAACAAATGCCTTATCCTACTAGGTGTGAAACACTGCCATGTAATGGGGTTAAAAGGTGAACACTTTTACTAGTGCGAGTAGTTTCATGATATACAAGCATGTCCAAACAAATGCCTTATCCCTACTAGGTGTGAAACACTGCCATGTAATGGGGTTAAAAGGTGAACACTTTTACTAGTGCGAGTAGTTTCATGATATACAAGCATGTCCAAACAAATGCCTTATCCCTGCTAGGTGTGAAACACTGCCATGTTATCCGGTCCTTCAGAAAACAGAATTGGGAGAAAAGGGAGCTAATCATGCCTCCATAACCAGTCAGGCCAACAGAGGGACTGCCATTAGTGAGGTCACTTAATGAATCATACTTGGACATGAACTAGGTTTTAGAGTATGACCTAGTCAAGTGTGAAGGTGGGAGAGTGTCCCAGTGTTTGGACAGATAAATATTTCGTAAAAAAACACTTTTAACAGTAAAGTTCCTTTTTCTCATACTTACCTGACCATTAGACCAGCAGGTGCCACTGCAGCCACACCTTCAGCAAGGTACAAAATTATTGCGGCAAAGGGTTTAGAAGATAAAGAGAGAGAGACGCCATAATGTATGACAGTGAAGCCAAATGCTGGAATTATGTGGATTAGTGTTTTCGAAACCAATAAACAAGCTTCGTTTTTTTTTTCTTTTTTTATTTGTTCGTGTGTTTTCAGTTACAAGCTGAGAATGTCCTTCATTTGTTTGATCAGCATCCCATTAATATACGGTTACAAATGAATGGGTGCATACTATGATCATTGACAATGCTATGCTGCATCACATTGTAATGAAATGCTATGCCAAAGAACAAAAAAGTTTTAAAATGTTTCATGGCTTTAACAGTGATTTAAACAGAACCAAGACAACATATCTCCATGGAGAAATGGCCAGGGTCAGTGAGAAGAGGGTAAACCAGTAGAAGAAAAATCGCTATATGATTGTGACACTTTTTTTTTTAAGTTAGTTTCGTTGTCAGCCATTTTGATTTTGTTATAGGTCAGGTCAAATCCACATGATAACTAGTGAGATTTCTGTCTGCTTAGTCCACCTTCAGGTTGTTTATGAAGAGCAGTGCGACTGAAAGGGCTTTTGATTCTGAAGTGCCACATCACATACGACTGCCACATTCAAGTGTGGAATGCTACACTTTGGAGTGCTATACTTTATGCTTTTGAGCTTTGGCATTTGTGTGTGTGTGTGTGTGTGTGTGTGTGTGTGTGTGTGTGTGTGTGTGTGTGTGTGTGTGTGTTTTCAGGAATCCTACTTAGCTTCATGGTGAAAAGAGCCCACTGTGGAGTCGGTTATTAACGGAAGGTTTTGAGTGGAGGGTGGAAGGGCACAGGTGTAAAGTTACATTGTTCTGATGCAGCTGGTTATGCAGACAGCGTCTGCAGACGGGAAGAGTGTAGAGACTCACGGAAGGGAGCGAGTTGCAAATTCATCCCATTTTCCCATACTGTGTGAAACAAAAGCTTTGCAACAACAACAACAAAAATGTCAGATTGCGATGACTATTAATTGGGTAGTTAAACTTCAAACAAGAAGGATTATATGTATGATAATAATAACATTACTAGTTGTGAATTTATACCTATCTGACCGGCTTTTGTTATTGACATCAGCTTTTATAGCTTTGATTTCTCCATTTTTTTTCATAAGTTTTCACTGTGTATTTTCAGAAGGAACTGTGCTCTAGCCTAGGCTTTCCTGTTGAGGTGGAGTCTGCCAAAGACATTCAGGTACAGTTTATACTAGCGACAAGAAAGCAAAGCGTTATCATTGTTGTGTTCAAATCTGAACGTGCTTGATTGGTAATGTCTTTGCATCCATTTTCATCTTTTGTTCTAGTATTTTTGTTTTAATGTCTGTCACTTGGTGTTCGCTTTTCACTCCTTCATTCTTAACAAGTGTAATGTAGATTCATTTTTCTGGTGCATTAATTCATGTTTTGAGGTGGAGGAAGCTGAGGGGCTGTGTGTACGTTCATAATAGCTACATTTTTTTTTTTTTTTTTTCTTTTTTTTTTAATCAAGTAAGTTAGAGCTGACAGGAGCGCAGAAAGCGGACAGTGCGCAGAAAGGTTATATGCAAACAGTAACATAACATATCAATTATATAATAAACTCATATCATACTTAACTAAGATTGAGGGAAGAAAAACGGGGAGGAAAACCCTTACAGAGCACCACCCTCCCACACACATCCACCAACTTTTCAATAATTTATCAGCATACTTTTAGTTCTTCTTTTTTTTTTCCCTCTCTACCCCCGCCCCTCCCCCTTTTCCCTTCTCTTCTTTAACATCGCACAATTCAACTCGCGTGAAAAGAAAAACAAACACAGAATGCCAACGTTCATTTTCAGTGGGAAATGGTAAAACATATAAATCGTAACAAAAGAACAAAGGAAAAATAATAGGAAAAAGGATTCCCTTCCTTCTCAGCTAACACCCCCCTCCCTCACCGAACCACACACACACCACACCACACACAACACACAACACACACACACACACACACACGTTTATTTTTCTATGTCTGTACATACGTAAAAAAAAACAAAAAAAACTCCTCTTTCATTTTCCCCTCCAACCCATATCCCATAATTTCAATCATCCTGTACTACTAATAAAGCCAACATTCATGTTTTGTTACGTGGCACTTATTATAGTAGTAAAACAGTGAAAGAGAATATCTGTTGGGTAAAAGCGATTTGAATGGAGTAATAGTTTCCATCTAAGGGCCCTTGTTTTGTTCATGTAGCAGAGGTAATGTTTTCAGGGCTGGGTTGTTTATCTAGTTCTGTATGACAAAAACAGGCACACTATAGCATCGAGTAAAGAAAAAAACGTATCATCAAGGAACACTTAATCACTAAGTAACACTGAATATAGTGTCCATTTTTTTTCAAACTCAGAATGGCGCATTTCTAGACTATGCTTATATTTTTTCGGTGCGATAGTTGTATTTGAGTTCTCTATAAAAGCTGTCATGGTTGGTCTAATTTTATTAATCCTACATTTGTAGATAAAGAATTTTGCCCATAAGATAATGATATACAGAATTCATCGATTTTTGGTTTTTTCGTCTGTTCAAACAAAATTTAATTGAACGTTTAAAGGATAGTCTTTCACAAAACATGACATTTTCTTTTCATTACACATTTCTAATTCCATCCAAAAAGTTGTGTACGAAGTCACAGTTCCAGAGATAGTGATAGATCGAATCTAATTCGTCATTACAAAAAACTACATTTATCGCTCACGACTAGGCCCATTTTCTTTAATATATTATTTGTAACCAATATTCTGTAGCAAATTCTTATCTGGAACATTTCAATTTTACTTCTTTTATTTTACTAATCAATCTTAGAACGACTTGCCAGTCTACCACAGAATTTAACTTTCTTTGCCAATTAATGAGTGGTTTGATATTACCGACAAGTGTGTTTCCAACAGTATGTTATAATATGATTTTGAGCCTTTTGTAACGCTGCTTATCATTTTAATCGCTTTTGGATCCTGGTTACTATCATTGTTTTGAACAGTTATATTTCTTTTTCTGATATATTCTTTTATCGCTTGAATGGAACTTAGATAGTGTAAGTAATTCACCTTCAAATTCCATTTCAGGCAAAATTCATCATGATTCAAAAAGCTTCCATTATTACCAACAATATCTTTTACTAAGAAACACATTCTTGGCAGTCCATTTTGTGAAACAAAAATCATTATTGTTGATTTTAAATTTTATGTTGTGAAAAATAGGTTCTGATAAAATTTCCTCTTCGTTATCTAAATGTATGTGGCTGGTGAGTTTTTCGTAGGCTAAAAATACATCTTTCCAGAAGTAGTTGCATTTACTCTTTATAAACATTTTAGACCCGTAACAGCGTATATAGTTTATTTCTGGGCACAATGTTTCGAGTATGTGTTTCCATTTTGAAGTTCCTGAAAGCAGCCTTCTCAACGATGACAACTTCAGTGCATGCACAAAGGCTTGTATGTCAGGTATTCTATTCCTCCTTGCTCAACATTTTGTACTGAATATTGTCTCCTTATTTTGTCTGTTTTGCCATCCACCCACAAATTCGAAGCACATTTTTTGCAGTTGTTTCAACTCATTTTCGGTGGGTTAGGGAGCAGAGTCCATAAGAAGATTAATTTTGAAGAAATCAAAGACTTAAGTACCGCAACCCTACCCAAAGGAGTACATGTTCTTTTTGCCCAAATTTTAACAAAGTCTTAACTTCAACAAATTTATCTTTTACATTAATCTCGGTTAAATTTGTTATCTCGTTTGCAAACCAGATTCCCAGAATTTTAATTTTGGGGGATTCCATTGCATATGTTTGTGGTATAAATATTTTTCTGCTGAATTTTTCCTGTTTCCTAGCCAAACATTTTGTAGTTTTTGTCAAAATTTTAATTTTAAGCCAGATATACTTTCAAATTCATTTAACCTTTCGAACAGTTTTTGTAGATGCTCTGTCTCCTTCTATAAGTGAAAGTGGTTGTCATCAGCAAACTGATTTACTTTAAATTCGGTGTCTGATATTTTATTCCCCTGATATTTTCATCTTTTCGAATTTTGCATGCCAGGATTTCGGCACAGAGTATAAAAGATACGGAGATATGGGTTCACCCTGACGACATCCTCTCTGTATTTCAAGATGTCTTGACATTTTCCCATTTACTATAACATAGACCTGATATCGTTATTAAACGCAGATACCCATTTACATATGTCATCTCCAACCCAAATTTGTTTATACTTTTTTCATGAAATTCAATCTACTGAGTCGAAAGCTTTTCAAAATCAATTGATACAAGTAATCCGGGCAAGTCCTTATTTCTAAATAATGCACATGTCGTTATAAAGTTCTTAAAAACTGTCTCCAATATATCTTCCTGGTACGAAGCCTGTCTGATCTTCATTTATAATTTTCGGTAGTATAGTTTTTATGCGGTTAGCGATGCATGCTGATCCAATTTTTGTATGTCACATTTAGTAATGTAATTGGTCGCCAATTCTTCAAATATTCCCTTGGTTTATCACCTTCGGTAAACATATTATTATGCCTTCCCTCTGTGTTATAGACATTTTCCGTTATAAAAACCTTCATTGATGGAGCGAACCACAAAATCCCCTATCTGTTGCCAAAAGAACTTGAAAAAATTTACCGTCATGCCGTCCGATCCTGGGCTTTTATCATTTTTTCATTTTTCTATTGCCTGTGCTGCTTCTTCTTTGTTATAATTCCTTCTAATTTGTCAGCTTCTTCTTTTTCTAATTTTGGTAAAGCTGTGACATAGTCATTTAAATTAACATCCTGAGTTCTTCTTTCTTCGTAAAGTTTTTCATAAAACAGATGTGGTTTCATCTAACATTTCTTTTGTTTCTGACAAAACGCGTCCTTTGTTTGTTACTAATTTCGACATTTGTTTGCTGGTGACATAATGTCTTTTTATAATAGCTACATTTATTCTGTGCATTAATTCATGTTATTGAGGTGGAGGAAGCGAGGGGCTGTGTGTACGTTCATAATAGCTACATTTATTCTTTGCATTTAAAAGATAAGTTGTCAGGTGGCTGGCATTACAGACAAAGAAAAGGTTCTGAACTCTGTTTTGTGCATTTGCACAACTTCAGAATGTTGATTGTGATTGTCCGCTTTGAATAATAGATTGCTTGCTGTGCTGATGATTGTTCACTTTGAATAATAGATTGCTTGCTGTACTGGTGATTGTTCACTTTGAATAATAGATTGCTTGCTGTACTGAGATACTAAAAGCAGTCATGCTGACTAACAGTAATGCCACGATGATCATCTGCAAAATGTATTTAAGGGCATGCATATATACTGACTTCCATAAAAAATGCGAAAACAAAACAAGCTGAAGGTTGGGGGTGAATTTTATTGGTCACAATTGTACAGAGTGGAAGCGAGAATTCAACGTGATTTGATTCATTACACCGGCAATGTGTGAAAATGTCATCAGCAATATGTCTTTTGTGTGGAAAATCCAAGGTCACGTGACAAACCAGCTTGAAGTCCTAATACCGTGTGTGGCCACCATTTGCGTTGACAACTGCTTGACACCTGCGGCTCATTGAGTGGACAGGTGGTTGATGCGTCCCCTTGGCACACCAGCCCACACATGGACGATGGCCTGGTGAAGTTGAGCCGCTGTTGCTGGTCGTGGACGCAGGAGGTCCAACCGTCTGCCAAGTTCATCCCAAAAATGTTCTATTGGGTTTAAATCGGGACTGTGGGCTGGCCAGGGCAGCACATTGACGTTGTTATGCTGCAGAAATTGCTGGGTGGCCCTGGCAGTGTGTGGTCTTGCATTGTCCTGTTGGAATGTCCAGTTTGGGTGTTGCGCAAAAAAAGGATCGACATGGGGTCTGAGCACCTGGTTGATGTAGCGCTGTGCATTGACACCCAGTCCGCGACCAGGACCAATGTTCTGAAAGATGACTGGTCCTATGGCGTGGTTAATGCCAATTGCACCCCATATCATAACGTTCGGGCCTCCCCAGGGGTTCCGCTCTACCACACAGGAGTCAGCATAGCGTTCACCGGGTCGACGCCATATTCTGACACGACCGTCAGCCATGTCAATACAAAAACGGCTCTCATCTGAGAACAGTATGCGTCCCCACTGCTGCCTGCGCCAGTTGATTCGGGCTTGTGCCCACTGCAGCCTGTCCTGCCGGTGTCTTGGTGTCAGTACTGGACCTCTGTGAGGACGCCTACATGCCAGCCCATTCTCCTGAAGACACCGCCGCACAGTGTTGAGGCTGATTCGTTGCTGGAGATTCCCAGGCACCTGTAGAGCAGTGTTAGCGGCTGTTTGGCGCCTGTCCCGCAGATGGGTTCGAACAAGATGGCGATCCTCTCTTTGTGTGGTGACCCATGGAGGCCTGGCCGGGGACGATCATCAGTGGTACCAGTGACTCGCATGCGGTGCTGCAGACGATAGATGGTTGAGATGTGGACGTTAAAGATGCATAGCTGCCAACTGCTACAAGAGCGCCGTAGTTTGCTACGCCAAGAGAATGCTTGCTACGACGCTACTACGATCATTAAATTGCTACGGCGAAACAAAAAATTCGAAGATACTTTCGTTTTGTTTGGACAGCGCTAAGTAACGTCTCTATCGGTCTGTCGGAACTGCATTTCCGCTTTCGGTTTTACTGTAGCACGTAGATTTTTTTTTACAATTTGCCCTCTTCCTCTGCTTCATCTCTGTATAATAACATTTATAGATATACTAAGAGTACTGTAGCTTTAATGTGGTCCGTAAAACTGGTTATAGGCCTGATTTCTTTTTAGAACGCGCGCAAAATTAAGTTGCTACTGTCAAATTGGAAATGCTACTGTGAAAATTGTGAAATGCTACTGTAAGCCGCATGAGCAGGTTGGCAGCTCTGAAGATGTTGGCGACCTGCCTGGCATCCACACCAGCCTCCAGATGGCCTAGGGCACGATTGCGTTCCTCTGCTCGTAGTCTTGGCATCTCTGTAGCGCTCAGATGGCAAGTCGTTACCTGAACCTTGTAGCGCGGCTTTATTAAGGCTGCATGCCTGCGTACTTGTCGCTGGTTAACTTTGCTCTGCATGGTGTGCACGTGCCCCGCATGCAGCAACCAGTTTGCCATTTTTGTTGACCCTCCAATGCCGGAAATGATGTGTTGCTCACACAATTTTTTCACTGCATGTGAGTCTTGGACCCAAACAACTTGCCACAATGGTTCAGTATTGTATATTCACCCTTTTCACCCGAAAAATAGCCTTTCAAATTTTCGCGTTTTTTATGGAAGTCAGTATATATGATAGCATGACAAGCGAACAAGAAAACAGCAGTTCATTATGTTGGTATGATTATGACAGTGGCTGAATCATGTTATTTGATGTTTTAGAAATAAATGCAATGAAATATTGTTGTAGCAGCAGCCTTAAATTTAGCAACTGTCCAGTGATTGCAAATCATTTTGTGATAATTGCCTCAGAACATTTTCTTCAGAACAAAAGATGCAGAAATGTATGTTATGAACATCGTCAATGCTGCCTGCAGTATCGATGCTATAAAAGTGTTCCTGTTGCAGTTGTCACTGGCTCGCTACACAGGGGAAGATGAGCTTTCACAAGCGCGAATGCAGATTCTGGTGGCTTTGTGTTCCCGACCAATGAGAGTAAGATACATTCCGCTTGCAAAATTGTACAGAGTTTTTGTTGTTCAGCATGTTGATGACATCCTGGAAAAATGTGTATTTATGACGCATCTGTGTTTGAATTCCATGTCAAACAACAGACATACTACCACTCCAGACACGAAAAGGGTAGAATTCCTTCTTCTTTTCAAACTTGAAGTGCAATATTCTTACTACAACCTGACATTCTCTGATCTACAGCAGCAAGACAGATCTTTTGAAGTATGAATACAAAGCAGCAAGAGAAGATTCAGCAAGAGAAGATTTGAAAACATTACAGCCTTCTTGACCATTAGTTCCCAGTCTCAAGAAAATGTTAATTCAAACAGCTTTCTTGAATGCTGCAATTCAAGTTTCTTGAACAAATTACTGGTTTATTGTCTCTCTGAAGCTCTTTACACACACACACACACACACACACACACACACACACATGAAAATATTCAATTCAGTCTTTTTTCTCCACTACTTTTTCTGTATCTTGGAACTCAGTTCGATCTCCTAGGAAACGGATGAAAATTCCCATTGATTCCTTATCCATATGTCTGTGTCAAGACAATCTTTAAAAAAAGGTTTCAGAATTGAATGAAAATTTTCGCCATATTCTCCTGTAGTTTCTTGTCCAAGGGCCTTCCCATGTTCCCGATAAACAAACAAGTGAGTCATGACTATTGAGTGACCTGTGCAGCCTAAACTAGGTCTGCCATGGCCAACATGGGGGAAACCCAGTCCCTGAATCTGTAGTACTCTTAACTGGCTTACACTCAACTTCTTTTTCTTTCTTTTTTTTCTCCAAGAGTTTTTCACTTGGGGGGAAAAAAAAAGGCACACAAGGAGTATCTGCACAAATTTGATTGACTTATTTTCACTGAACATCCAAGCTAACACCAATCTTCAGTATGGATTCTTTTTTTCTTCATTTGTAGGGGAGATCAGGTCATAAATGCAAGGTGACCTGATTGACAATTATCTCCATAAACCAGTGGAAATAAACCTAGGGTGGGTTTTTTTGGTGTTTTTTAAACTTTAACCACTTTCACAAAACTTTAATCTTTTTAAACTCAGTCTCTCATAATAAAATTTAATTTGCTGCGATCGTAATGGCTGTTTTTCCCCATTTTTCTGCATGTTGCAACTTTAACCTCATTGTCCATTAGGTTTTTTTTTGTTTTTTCAGCTAAAGACACTCTGAGACATCACAGGCGCAATGATAGAGCATTTGAAATGTCACGGTCACACTTGATTGCAGTTATGATGTCATAGCATTGAACTGATTTCAGTTCATACAATGCCGAGAATGTTTAGAACTTTTGTGTTATGTGACAGTGGTATTAATGCACAGAAGAATGATTTAATTTGCTACCAGATCACTGTTCACTTGAGTGAAATGTCATGCTGCAGCAATAAAAGTAGGGGTTTGTTGTTGGAGGTCAGACCCAGCAGTAACAAAAAATCACCTAAGTGACTGTTGATTAGAAGTTTTAAAGTTTTTGATACGTAAAGAACTGCTTTGTAAAGAGACTATATTATGCTGGGAAATTTATCAGCAATTTAGCCCGCACAAAAAGTTGACACAGACTAAGGTTGGTTTGGTCACCAGTGGGCATGGGCAGCGATCATTCTACAGAGGCCCAAAACAGTATCACAAGAGAAGTGCTCCTTCACAGAATTTGTTGTCATTGTGAGGAGGAGTTGTACAGAAGGATCGTTAATGAAGGATTCCACAGTATTTCTAAAGTGTCTCATTTATTGGGTCTGCTTAACAAAATTGTTATTTAGTATTCTGACGACTGCTAATGTATGTGTCTTGTGCATAATATCTTTTTTGTTTGTTTTATGTTTCTTTCCCTGTATTTTTTGATCACTTTGTACAAATCTGGTATGCTGTATTGTATGCTGTATTGATTTGGATATAATTATAATGTAATACTGCTGGAACTGTTGCTTTTAGTGTAATTGATAACAAGATGCAAAGCATATAAACTACTCCCTGTTTATCCTGAATACGCGTGAGATATTCCATAAAGAGGAAAAACCGTCTTGGACTGGTGAAACCGTTAGTAATGGCTATTCTGGTAAACATCGGTCATCGTCTGTGACCTATAATGAACATACTTACACATTTTCAGAAATATCGGCCAAGAACTTTCTGAGATTTTCCATAAAGAAGAAAACCATTATGGGCTGTTAGTAATGGCTATAACGGTAAACTTAAACATCGGGCATCATCCGTGACCCATAATGAACATACCTACAAATTTTCAGAAATATTGGCCAAGTACTTTCTGAGATATTCCATAAAGAAGAAAAACCGTTACAGCCGTTAGTAACGGCTATAGCGGTAAACTAAAACATCGGGCATCATCTGTAACCCATAATGAACATACATGCTAATTTTCACAAAGATCAGCCATGTACATTCTGAGATATTCCATAAAGAAAAAAAAATGTTACAGGCCGTTACAGCTGTTAGTAATGGCTATAACAGTAAACTGAAACATCAGGCATCATCCGTGATCCATAATGAACATACCTGCTAATTTTCACAAAGATTGGCCAAGCACTTTCTGAGATATTCCATTAAGAAAAACAACCGTTACATGCTGTTACAGCCGTTAGTAACGGCTATAACGGTAAACTAAAACATTGGGCATTATTCGTGACCCATAATGAACATACCTGCTAATGTTAACAAAGATCAGCCAAGTACTTTCTGAGATATTCCATGAAGAAGAAAAAGCGTTACATGCCGTTACAGCTGTTAGTAACGGTGCATATGGTAAACTAAAACATTGGGCATTATTTGTGACCCATAATGAACATACCTACAAATTTTCAGAAAGATCGGCCAAGTACTTTCTGAGATATTCCATAAAGAAGAAAAAACCGTTACAGCTGTTAGTAATGGATATAACAGGGTAAATTAAAACATGGGGCATCATCCTTGACCCATAATGAACATACCTGCTAATTTTCACAAAGATCAGCCAAGTACTTTCTGTGATATTCCATAAAGAAGAAAAAGTGTTACAGGCCATTACAGCCATTAGTAACGGCTGTAACGGTAAACTAAGACATCAGGCATCATCCTTGACCCATAATGAACATACCTACAAATTTTCAGAAAGATCGGCCCAGTAGTTTTGTCTGGAGCGAGTGGAACACATTTTTGACCTCGGACACACAGACACACAGACAGACACACAGACAGCATTTCTTCGTTCCCATTCTAAAGTCGTCCTTGTTCTATAAGAACTGGGAGCACAATAAAAAGTGAATGAAAAGTTTTTAAAACACATTGGTTCCCAGATCTCGTGGTGAAACCCTTGAAGTCATTTTTTTAGATGTGAACATGGGAAGAGGAAACTTGAACATCAGTGATCTAACTTATTCAAAATTCATTTTTGTAAAGCGAAACAGATTTCAGAAACATTATTCCTTTTAATGATTGTCTACTTTGGCTATTTCCATCAGACATTTTACAGTGCTGTTTGTTTTTAATTTTCCGTTTTGTTTTTTAAATTCGTTTTCATTGGTAAAGTCATTGCACAGTTTGATGTGTTGGTGATAATGATGAAGCAGTATATGTTACGCACCTTTTTTCACCTGTGTGCAGAATGCCAAGTATTTCTGCTGTGGCATGCTGGCAGATGAAACTCTGTACAGTCACTATGCTCTCAATGTACCCCTCTACACCCACTTCACCTCTCCCATCCGCCGCTACCCTGACATCCTGGTTCACCGCACCCTTGCTGCTGCTTTAGGTGTGTTGCTGAGATGGTGTGGTTCCTGTTCAGTGCTGTGTCACTGTTCATTCCCCCTACACTTGTCACTTTTTCTTTTCATTTGTTTAGACATGTAAAAAGATGTTAGTATCAAAACCCTTGATTCTTGTTTGGTTCTGGCTGTTGAAAGTAGAGCTGTTATGCAAATACTTTCTGGGTAAGAAATGACCCAAAGTACATTTTGAGGTAAAAAAAACAAAACAAATCAGACAGAATGTAGAAATAAACTGCCCCAAACGTTTTTCTTTCTTAATGCAGTAGAAACGCAAATTTGAATTTCAGTTTTAGCTTAGATGATTTTGTGAACTTCTTTAAGTCATTGTCTGCATATTTCATAGTCAGTGCACTCAGAATTGAAGACGAGCGTGGGATGCAAATTTGGTTGATGCAGCATAGTCTGTAACTGATACTCACAAACCGTGATAATTTTACAATATTTTCACCCTTCTTTACCCCGAATTCTTACGGGTGACATATGTGGGTCAATGTCTCTGTGCAGGCTACTGTGAGGTGACTAAGAGATCATCAGCTGTGCTCCAGGACATTGCAGAAACTTGCAATGACATGAAGACCAACGCAAAGCTGTGCTCAGAGAAAAGCAATGAGCTGTACTTTGCCATCTTTGTCAAGGTGAGGTTCAGGCCAGTCTTAATTTTAACCCTTTAATTACCGAGTTCTGTATGTAACTATCATTTTTTTTTAATAAGGTTCAGTGAACTTAGCACTGAAACTGAACCATTGAACCTTGGGTTCTTTGTTTACAAGAAAATCACAAAGCAAGCAGGAACAAGTATAAACCACATCATTGTTTCATATAAAGGTCTGATGATTAATATAGCTTGCTTTGCATGTGTCTGTTTTTGTGTAGTTGATGCTGCATGTGTCTGTTTCTGTGTTGTTGATGTTGCATGTGTCTGTTTCTGTGTTGTTGATGTTGCATGTGTCTTGTTTCTGTGCTGTTGATGTTGCATGTGTCTGTTTCTGTGCTGTTGATGTTGCATGTGTCTGTTTCTGTGTTGTTGATGTTGCATGTGTCTTGTTTCTGTGCTGTTGATGTTGCATGTGTCTGTTTCTGTGTTGTTGATGTTGCATGTGTCTGTTTCTGTGTTGTTGATGTTGCATGTGTCTGTTTCTGTGTTGTTGATGTTGCATGTGTCTGTTTCTGTGCTGTTGATGTTGCATGTGTCTGTTTCTGTGTTGTTGATGTTGCATGTGTCTTGTTTCTGTGCTGTTGATGTTTGTGACTGGCCAGTGTCTTTCAAAACTCCAAAAATCAAGAATTGATTTGTGCTCTTAAAACTAAATCCACCCTTACTGGTCATCTCGCACACTGCCTCCTACATATCAAGGGAGTGCAGATGTACCTGTACAAATTCTAAAAGGTATGTGAAAGAACTTCACCATTTCACATGGACAAACGACTCACATGGCAAAGCATGACCCTTTTTGACCCCTGAGGTCTTCTTCAGGCAGGGTGAACCACACTCAGGACAGTGACATTGAAGAACCAACAATCAGGTATCTTCTCTTCTTTGGTGCCAGATTGGCATACCTGTATAGTTAACGGTGTAAGATTGGCATATCTGTACAGTTAACGACGTAAGATGGGCGTACCTGTACAGTTAACATGACTTGCTGACCTGTCTTTATCAATTGAGCAGCACCTATGCCTCTAAAGTGTGCATGGCAGAGTTGAATGAACATCCCAGTTTTCACCTGTGGTCCCAGTTTTCACTTGTGGTCACATCAGCGTGAGCTAATTGTTTTAAACTTTTTAAGAGACAGATCAAAGCACTTTGCAAATGGCGGTCATTTTCATGACAGGCATTGTCCTGAAATGGGGTCTTTATATGGGGAAAAATTTGGGATTGCTGTTTATGAGCTAAATAGAGTCGAACAGCAGTTAAATGGATGATAGCCAATGGGTAATATTGGTCGGAACAATAGAAACAAGGATAAACATAAAAGATTGCTGCAGACAAGACTGTGAGAAAGTTCAAATGGCACCTTTAAAAAAGTTTTTTTTTAATCCTGCCTTGAAAGCAGAATGCAAGGCGGCTGCTCCGAATGGAGACAGACTTGGCTTCTTACAAAATCAAATTAATGTGCCCTTTATTGGAAAGCTCCATATTTAGGGATGTAATTGATGCATTTCTTAAAATCCAGGACCTTTGCTTTATAAGTCCAATGAGATATTCTGGCTGTGGCTTGGTTCCTCTCTGTGGGCAAGTGATTCACAGCTCTTCGTGGTGCCATGTTGCAGGAAGCAGGCCCCCTGGAGGAGAAGGGCATGGTGATGCCAGGTCCTGACAAGTCCTTCGACATCTTCGTCCTCAGACTAGAGTGGTCAAGAGGGTGTACTGTGAGGTCAGTGTCTTCTCCCAGACACTTATTCTTTCATGTCCACTGGCGCCACGTAACAAAAAAACCAAACTGCTCTGTCATTTTTTATGTGTGTGATCTGCCATGGAAGTGGGAAAGTTGTTTTGAGAAGGTATAATTTTCGTGTATTGGAAGGTTCCCATACTGTCTTAAGATTTAACCTCTTCCCTGCTTGCCCCTGCTATTACGGGTCGTTTCCCCGCGATCTGTACGCCCGTAACCGTGTCTATTACGGGGTATCTTCGTCATCGAAATTTCGAAAATCGGTACGGGAAATAACCCTAGAAATTGTCCCTGACTCTACTGGGGTGTTTAAATAACAGTTCTGTCCCTTTATACGGTGTACTGAAGTGTTAGTAAATTGTCGGTTGAGTATTCAAGTGGGGTCGAGCTGATTATCATAATCAAGATGGCGGATCAGAGACGAAGCTCGACACAGCGACCTGTTTTGAAGCGTTATAGCGCACTGGAAGTTTTAGATGAAGTGTTGAATGATATTGATGGTGGTGACGAAGACTTCCAAGCATCAGGTGACAGCACCATCCACTTTTGTCGGAACTCGTGGTGGTCACGAAGAAGAAGGCCCGGACTTCGACCCACGTGATGTTTGGTCAAGAGTGATACCGGCCATGATTCCGACCAAGAATCAGAACCAGAGCCGATTCCCAGCACCAGCACAGCACCCTCTACTGTCATGAGAGGTCGGTAGGGGCAGGGGAAGACCAGAGGCACTGGACAGCATCAAATAAGGGGCGTGGCAGAGGGCGTGGAGCTCGACAATCTGCTCCAGTATTCCAATGCAAATCAGTGGAACTGATGGAATCGTGCGACTGCCTGCAATTGAGCTGTACTGGTCGAAGAAGGTGCTGTACCGCATTCCAGTCTTCAGCTCATAATGACAAGAAACAGATTTCAAGTAAGTTTTCTTTACTCTCTCTGAGTCTCTCCTCTGTTTACTTGTTCTCATTTTTCTTCCACCCCTCCTCTCTCAACTCCTTTCTATGTGAAGTCTTTCTTTTTAGCATTACAATAGATGAGGATGATGTTGTGTGTGTGTGTGTGTGTGTGTGTGTGTGTGTGTGTGTGTGTGTGTTGGTGTGTGTGTATGCTTCTCTGTAATATGTGTGTGTGCACTTCTGTTTTGTGTGTGTGTGTGTGTGTGTGTGTGTGTGTGTGTGTGTGTGCTTCTATGTGGTGTGTATGTGTGTATGCTTCTATGTGGTGTATTTGTGTGTCATTGTTTATGGTGTGTGTGTGTATGTGTGTGCTTCTATGTGGTGTATGTGTGTATACTTCTATGTGGTGTATTTGTGTGTCATTGTTTATGGTGTGGTGTGTGTGTTGTGTGTGTACAAATGTTATGTGTACTTGATTGTTTCTGGTGTGTATGTGTGTGTGTGTCTGTGTGTGTGTGTTGTGTGTGTTGTGTGTGTGTGTGTGGTGTTTGCTTGTTTACACACACTGATCAAATGTTTTCAATCCTATTTCAGATCATCCTACAATTTATCCACTTTCACAACTCTGCGATGCCACCACCAGACCATCCCCAGTATGACCGCTGTACAAGATCCGCCCAGCACTGGACCACCTCCATGAAAGATTTCAGGAGGTGTATGAGCCACGGTGAGTGGTGTGTGTGGATGAAAGCCTACTCCTTTGGAAGGGTAGGCTTATATTTCGCCAATACATCCCCCTCAAGCGTGTCAGGTTCGTGATCAAGTTATACCTCTGCTACCGGTCAAACGATGAAGTGAGGCTGATGGAGAGGCATTTCATGTTCCCCATCCCACCAACACCCAACAAGGCAGCACCACAGAGGGCCTGCACCAAGAAGCTGAAGATCAGGCGTGATGTGCGGTCCCACTGCCCCCTGTCCCTCCAAGCCTGCACTGTGCTATCCACATGCTACATGGATTAATCACACTAAGTTCAACCACTGGGAGTAGTGTGGATCCTGTAGCACAGCTTAGTTTTGCAGTGCATTTTTTTTCATAGATCTTCTTCAGTTAGTCAGTGCGTGCTTTTATCTCTGTGTTTTTATATTCTTGAGTGCCTGTGTGTTTTTCTTTTTTTCATCTTCATGGTGGTGTTTCTTCTGAAACTGTTACAACTGGTGGAAATAATCAGACTGGGTTATATTAGTGAGCTGCTCAACCCAAGAACAACCCAGAAACCTGCGAGATGTACAGAAAGAAGTACTGATTAGTGTACAACATGTACTGAGTGAGTACCAGATGTTTCTTCCCTCGCATCCAGTGAACACTAACATCAGTTTTACTAGTGTTTTGTGTGGTTTTATATACAGCAATATGACTGTTTTTCTTTTGAAACTGTCATAAGATTTGATTTCATCAAATTTTACTGTTTACTAACAAAATCTGATTATTAGTACATCAGGTTAAGCCAAAGATGCAAGAAAAAAACATGCCAAAAGATGTAAGACTTGTCTGAGTAAATGAGTCAGTAGTGATCACATTAGTAAACCTACTGCAAAAGGCAAAATTTGGTCCCTTTATGTCTGGATATGGTACCTACAATGATATATGTATGTATTATCACACAGAACAGACTTTGCTGGCATTCATATCAATGCCAGATGTTTATATTATGTTCAGTCAATTCTAACATCATTTTTTTCAAAGTTTGTATGGTTTGATGAGCTGCAATGTATGTGTGTGTGCCCCAAAACAGTCATTTCATTACTAAAAAAGTTGGTTATGTTACTTTTTGCCATATTACTTATCAAACAAAATCAAAAATGTAATGACATCACATCATGCCACAAGGTATAAGGGGAAAACAGGCAAACAATCTAAGAGATATCTCAATAAATGAATGAGTAGTGAACAGATGAGTGAACCTACTGTCAAAAGCAGAATTCTGTCCCTTTACCCTGGGATCGGGTACCCCCAAAGATGTATGTATTACCACACGAAGATGATTTGCTGGCAATGATATCAATACCAGATGTTTGTATGATGTTCAGGCAATACTCACACCAATTTTTTGTATGTGTTGTGTGGTTTGAAGTGTTGCAGTGTGTATGTGTGTGCTCGAACCTGTCAATTATTAACAAAAACATGTTGATTGTGTTACTTTTTACTATACTAGTGCCACCAAAATCAAAATATTATGATACCACTAATAACCTCATGCTATTAGGAGGACAACTGCAAACTATCTAACTGATATCTCAATAAATGAATGAGTAGTGAACAGATACGTGAACCTACCACAAATCAAAATTCTGTCCCTTTACTCCTGAATTGGGGTAACCCAAGTGATGCATGTATTACCACATAAAAGAACATTTGATTGGAATGATATCAATACCAGATGTTTGTATGATGCTCAGCCAATACAAACACCCATTTTTTTCATTGTTTTGTGTGGTTTGATGTGTTTTCAATGTGTGTGTGTAATGTCAAAAACAATTATTTTATTTCAAAAAGGTTTATCATATACTTTTTACCAAACTATTGGCAACAGAATCAAAATATTATAGATCTCATTATAGACCAGCACTAAGAAGAATCATGCAAAAAATCTAAGACATATCTCCAAAAGAAGAGTATTGAACAGATTAGTGAACCTACCACTAAAGCAAAATTCTGTCCCTTTACCCTGGGATTGGGGTACCCCTAATTATGCATGTGATTACCACACAGAAAAACATTTTGCTGGCAGTAATATGAATACCAGATGTTTGTATAAATGTCAGTTCATAAAATCACCAGTTTTTCCACTTTTCTCTTTGGTTTGATGGCTGCAAATGTGTGTGCGTATGCAGAAAAAGTGTCAATTTATTACAAAATGGTTGATTATATTGATTTTTAATCATACTTATGACCAGCCAAATCAAATATTATGACACCACATCATAGCACAGGGTATAAGAAAAAAACATGCAAAAAATCTAAGAGATATCTCAATAAATGAAATGAGTAATGAACAGATGAGTGAACCTACTGCAAAAAGCAAAATTTGGCCCCGCACACAGCAATACAGAAAAGCACTTATACTGTGGCAGGAAGGGGTTAAAAGGTGGAAAAAGTTCTCTTTAAAGGATTGAAAGTGTCTGTAGTGTGTGCCACATGATGAGTCACAAGGTGTAATACCATCATCTTTCACCAGCCTAGAACACGGCCATTTCACACCTGACTCCAAGGAGAGATTTTCTGTCGCAAAATGCCCAGTTGATGTATTTCCCATTATCTACAAGGAAATAACTATTTTCATTAAATCGAATTGACACATGCGTTGCCATGGGAATTAATAGTTGAGATCGTCTTTACAGTTTAAGGAAAGGACTTTGTGAGGACTATAACCTTCCATGACGACTTAGTGTAGGACTGTATAAGATCATTTGTACATTGTTATGGTTTGCATACTGACATTATAGCTGCTTCGCTTACTCTTGTTTTTATCAAATTTCACAGCTGGCATCATAGCTAAAGCAGGCAGCAGTCAGTCTCAGTCTCCACACTCCTGGTCTAATGCGCATTTTGTTTCCATTCTGTTTTCTGTGGCCAAACACTGAACAAGTCGTTTCAGTCAGTTTTTGAGCTTTTCCTCGCCAGAGCTCTGTACTAATTCCCTGTCACACTACTCTTGTCTCTCCATCATACGGCTTTGTCTGGCTATCACACCGCTTTGTCTCACTACCACACTGCTTCTCCTGCTGTCACACCGCTTTGTCTTGTTATTATACTACTTTGTCTTGCTATCACACTACTTTGTCTGGCTATCAGACTGTTTTGTCTGGCTATACACACTGCTTTGTCTTGCTATCACACCGCTTTGTTTTGCTATCACACCGCTTTGTCTTGCTATCACACCGCTTTGTCTTTCTATCACAACCGCTTTGTCTTGCTATTACACTGCTTTGTCTCCCGCTTTGTCTTTCTATCGCACTGCTTTGTCTGGCTATCACACCGCTTTGTCTTGCTATCACACCACTTTGTCCTTCTATCACACTGCTTTCTCTTTCTATCACACTGCTTTGTCTTGTTACCAACTGCTTTGTCTTGTTATCACACTGCTTTGTCTTGTTATCAACACCGCTCTGTCTTGTTATCACACCGCTCTGTCTTGTTATCACACCGCTCTGTCTTGTTATCACACTGCCTTGTCTTGCTATTATACTGCTCTGTCTTGTTATCACCCCCGCTCTGTCTTGTTATCATACTGCTTTGCTTGCTATTATACTGCTTTGTCTTGTTATCACACTGCTTTGTCTTGTTATCACACTGCTTTGTCTTGCTATTATACTGCTCTGTCTTGTTATCACACTGCTCTGTCTTGTTATCACACTGCTCTGGTCTTGTTATCACACTGCTCGTCTTGTTATCACACCGCTCGTCTTGATATCACAAGCTCTGTCTTGTTACCACACTGCTTTGTCTTGTTATCACACTGCTTTGTCTTGCATCACACTGCTTTGTCTTGTTATCACACTGCTTTGTCTTGTTATCACACCGCTCTGTCTTGATATCACACCGCTCTGTCATGTTATCACACTGCTTTGTCTTGTTATCACACCGCTTTGTCTTGTTATCACACTGCTCTGTCCTGTTATCACACTGCTTTGTCTTGTTATCACACCGCTCTGTCTTGATATCACACCGCTCTGTCCTGTTATCACACTGCTTTGTCTTGTTATCACACCGCTTTGTCTTGTTATCACACTGTTCTGTCTTGTTATCACACTGTTCTGTCTTGTTATCACACCGCTTTGTCTTGTTATCATACTTCTCTGTCTTGCTGTCACACCACTTTGTCTTGCAGACCTGACTACTGCTACGATTCGGCCGTAGCAACTACGTATTTGAGGGGTCTGCTACGGAGCTACGACGAGCGATAATTTTGCTACGGTTTTTTCAAAGTTGAAGTCGATCATGGCGTTTTAGTAGATTTTGCGCTTAGTGAGGAGAGCAGTTCTGTTAGACGCGAGTGTTGAGCGGACACGGTTTTCCTGTTCCTATCGCGCATGCGTGCAAGTCATTCAGTCTCTTCGAATCGATAATGGCGGCACCGGCGAGCGAAAGCGATTGTGAGATTTCAACACCTCCACGACCTGGTGAAAGACGGTGTCTCGAGGGAAGTGAAAGCGGGCCGAGAAAGCGGGCCGAGCAAATGTAAACGTAAAAGAGTTCGTGCGGCAGAGCAGACGTTTAGGCAAAGTTACACGGAAGAATGGCCATGCATAGTGAACAGGGGCCGGATAGCTCAGTTAGTAGAGCGCCGGACTCGTGATCCTGGGGTTGTGGGTTCGAATTTCGGTATAGGGGGATTTTTCCCTCGGAGTTAACATTGGTTCTGACTCCATTCCCCATATAGTCGTTCGGATGGGACTATAAACCGAGGTCTAGTCTGTGTCACATGCACTAAGATCATACACGGACTCTAAAGATCCCGATGCTCATGTCCTAAGACGGGTGAGTACCGGCTACACGAATGTATACACAATGCATGCAACCTGTGTGCCAGAATAGTCTACGTGAAGACTGTGGGCACGGGGCAGGTTAAACATCCCCATCTGGAAGAAGAAGAACAGTCATAATGGTGATTCACACTATGCCTACTGTAATTTGTGCAAAGTTCAGTAATGAGCTCAAAATTGAGTTTGTCATATGTTGTAAGGTAGTTTTCTCTCTCTCTCTCTCTCTCTCTCTCTCTCTCTCTCTCTCTCTCTCTCAAGGAAATGAAGGTAGTATTTACTATTATTAAAGCAAAGAAACATAGTTTTTCATTTATGATTAGATAGCAGTAGTTTGAAACGAGCCCGCGGTAGTTTGAAACCTGGCCGAGGTAGTGGCTACTGGTTAGAGGGTCTTGCTACTGGAAACAGAAGTCTGTGCTACTGGAAATGGTTTGCTGATGTAGTCAGGTCTGGTCTTGTTATCACACCGCTTTGTCTTGTTATCACACCGCTTTGTCTTGTTATCACACCGCTCTGTCCTGTTATCACACCGCTTTGTCTTGTTATCATACTTCTCTGTCTTGCTGTCACACCACTTTGTCTTGTCTTGCTGTCACACCACTTTGTCTTGTTATCACACCGCTTTGTCTTATCACACCGCTTTGTCTTGTTATCATACCGCTTTGTCTTGTTATCCACACCGCTCTGTTCTGTTATCATACTGCTCTGTCTTGTTATCATACTGCTCTGTCTTGTTATCATACTGCTCTGTCTTGTTATCACACCGCTCTGTCTTGTTATCATTCTGCTCTGTCTTGTTATCACACCGCTTTGTCTTGTTATCACACCGCTTTGTCTTGTTATCATACTGTTCTGTCTTGTTATCACACCGCTTTGTCTTGTTATCATACTGCTCTGTCTTGTTATCACACTGTTCTGTCTTGTTATCACACCGCTCTGTCTTGTTATCACACCGCTTTGTCTTGTTATCATACTGCTCTGTCTTGTTATCATACTGCTCTGTCTTGATATCACACCGCTTGTCTTGTTATCACACTGTTCTGTCTTGTTACACACCGCTTTGTCTTATTATCATACTGCTCTGTCTTGCTATCACACCGCTTTGTCTTGTTATCACACCGCTTTGTCTTGTTATCACACCGCTTTGTCTTGTTATCACACCGCTTTGTCTTGTTATCACACCGCTCTGTCTTGTTATCATACTGCTTTGTCTTGTTATCACACTGTTCTGTCTTATCACACTGTCCTGTCTTGTTATCACACCGCTTTGTCTTGTTATCATACTGCTCTGTCTTGCTATCACACTGCTTTGTCTGTTATCACACTGCTTTGTCTTGTTACCACTGTTCTTTGTCTCACTGTTCCACTGTTCTTTGTCTCACTGTCCCACTGTTCTTTGTCTCACTGTCCCACTGTTCTTTGTCTCACTGTCACACTGTTCTTTGTCTCACTGTTCTTTGTCTCACTGTCCCACTCTTCCATTCTGACAGCACTCTGCTGCTTCCTTACTTCATTCTGTGGCTAACATTACCCCTGTTGGAAACATCTGTGCAGTCAGATTGTGTGCGTTTAATTTTGATGCTTGTCAGTTCTCTCTTTCTGCAATCTCGCGCACCACTCCATCCATGTGAAGCCATCTTGGTCATACCTGATTCTTCCAAGGAAGGTATAGGGGCAGACGAACTGATCCGGTTCTCGAGATCAACCCCAGGTCACTGTCTTGCTCCCATAATCCTCTGAAAATGACAAGATAGAGAGTTCAACCGTAAGACCCAGTTGCACGTCAAGAAGATGAAGGGTGTTGAATCTTTCATCTTCCCCATGTGGACACTGACTTACACGCAGGTTTGCATCTCCAAGAGGATCAGGATGTATTCCGTGGTTGCATTTTTAACATGGTTTCAGCATCCATTGTCGGTTGAGCTGTAAACAACATGGCTTGATTCAGGTTTTAGGCCTTTTCAATCACAAAGGCTCTCATAAAGCCCCCAAATTAAACAATGCACTGACTGAATTGATGTAAAGAAAGTTTTCATTGTAAAGGGTGAAAAGAAGGAAATGATACAGAATGTTTTTGGACTGTTTGTTGATTGGTGAGAGACCTGACATGAGTATGAAAATCATTTTTGGTCACCGTCAACAGAGATTACCCCTGGAGAGATTTAACCACTACAAGCAAGGGAAGCGAGTGGAGCTGGTGTTGGTGTGGAAGGCGGATGATGACTGTCCCCAAACGGTCACCCAGAAACTGGCCATCTTTTCCCCCGTTAACTGCATCCTGAAGTCAGAGCCGGAGCCCCTCAAGTGGTCGGTAAGTTGAAAGTACAAGGGTTTTAACCATTTCTGAATCGGTGTAGTGAGTCCGGCGCTGTACCACTGAGCTGTTCCGGCCCCCATGTAAGTATACAGAAACAGCATCAAGGTGTGGCACCATGTCACCATGTCATGTCTGAAATGGTGGAAAATATTCCCCTAATCATCTGAAGTTGCAAACACATATATACACACCTTGAACAGGCGTGCTTCTATGCGTAGGACCATACATTCTTATCATCGGTTTAACTGGGTTTTTTCTGATATGTTGTTTTAAGTGAACATGTGTCTTTCTGTTGCAGGCATTTATCAGTCGACCTGCGGAAGGAGATGTGACCATTGTGACGTAGTGTGGGACTGACGAGGTGCAATTTTATTGCTGTGCAAGACTGTGATAACCTCAGTCTCCTGATCACACACAGTCCTTTTTCCCCACCTCTATGCACGTGGGATGAGTGGAACTGTTCTGCGAGTCATGTTCATCACAATTTTAATGTGCATGTTTATGAAATAGATCACAGGGCAAGAATATGAAAAGGCACAATCCAGTTTTTGTAAAGAATGGACTTGATTTTTAAAAGAAAAACAACAGAAACCTTACGTTAGTTCTGGATATTTTGAGCAGGAGGGATCAAGAAGTAAACATTGTCAGTTATGGTAAAGAATGGACTTGATTTGTGAAATGAAAACAACAAAAGGCTTAGATTAATTCTGGATACTTTTTACCAAAAGAGATCAAGTAGTAAACATTGCATGGATACAAGTAACCTTTTATATCGGTTTCAATCACTTTTTGGTTTTTTAAGATCATAATTACATAAACCAAAAGAGAGATGGCAAAGATCTTCCGTGAGCTCCTGAGAATGGAGTGTATCCTTTAGGTCACAATAGTGAGGTGTTTCCTCAGGCCTCGATCATGGGATGTATCCTTTGGCCTAAATATTAGGATGTACCCTTGGATCACAGTAATGGGGTGTATTCTCAGGTCTTGGTAGTGGGGTGTATCCTTAAGTCTCAGTAGTGGAGTGTATCCTTAAGTCTCGGTCATGGGTGTATCCTTAAGTCTCAGTAGTGGAGTGTATCCTTTAGTCTCAGTAGTGGGGTATATCCTTAAGTCTCAGTAGTGGTGTGTATCCTTAAGTCTCAGTAGTGGGGTGTATCCTTAAGTCTCAGTAGTGGGGTGTATCCTTAAGTCTCAGTAATGGGGTGTATCCTTAAGTCTCAGTAGTGGGGTGTATCCTTAAGTCTCAGTAGTGGGGTGTATCCTTAAGTCTCAGTAGTGGGGTGTATCCTTAAGTCTCAGTAGTGGGGTGTATCCTGTATCCTTAAGTCTCAGTAGTGGGGTGTATCCTGTATCCTTAAGTCTCAGTAGTGGGGTGTATCCAGTGGGGTATATCCTTAAGTCTCAGTAGTGGAGTGTATCCTTAAGTCTCAGTAGTGGGGTGTATCCTTAAGTCTCAGTAGTGGAGTGTATCCTTAAGTCTCAGTAGTGGGGTGTATCCTTAAGTCTCAGTAGTGGGGTGTATCCTTAAGTCTCAGTAGTGGAGTGTATCCTTAAGTGTCAGTAGTGGGGTGTATCCTTAAGTCTCAGTAGTGGAGTGAATCCTTAAGTGTCAGTAGTGGGGTGTATCCTTAAGTCTCAGTAGTGGAGTGAATCCTTAAGTCTCAGTAGTGGGGTGTATCCTGAAGTGTAAGTAATGGGTGTATCCTTAAGTCTGAATAATGGGGTGTATCCTTAAGTGTCAGTAGTGGGGTGTATCCTTAAGTCTCAGTGGTGGAGTGAATCCTTAAGTGTCAGTAGTGGGTGTATCCTTAAGTGTCAGTAGTGGGGTGTATCCTTAAGTCTCAGTAGTGGAGTGAATCCTTAAGTCTCAGTAGTGGGTGTATCCTGAAGTGTAAGTAATGGGGTGTATCCTTAAGTCTGAATAATGGGGTGTATCCTTAAGTGTCAGTAGTGGGGTGTATCCTTAAGTCTCAGTAGTGGAGTGTATCCTTAAGTCTCAGTAGTGGGGTGTATCCTTAAGTCTCAGTAGTGGAGTGTATCCTTAAGTCTCAGTAGTGGGGTGTATCCTTAAGTCTCAGTAGTGGAGTGTATCCTTAAGTCTCAGTAGTGGAGTGTATCCTTAAAGTCTCAGTAGTGGGGTGTATCCAAAGAGTTCAGTTGTGGGGTGTATCCTAAGGTCTCAATAATGGGGTGTATCCAAAGAGTTCAGTTGTGGGGTGTATCCTAAGGTCTCAATAATGGGGTGTATCCAAAGACTTCAGTTGTGGGGTGTATCCTTAGGTCTCAATAATGGGGTGTATCCAAAGACTTCAGTTGTGGGGTGTATCCTAAGGTCTCAATAATGGGGTGTATCCAAAGACTTCAGTTGTGGGGTGTATCTTTAGGTCTCGACTGGATGCATCTTTCAGGTTTTTGATGAGGTGTGTGGTTAAAGTATCACATTTAATATACATTTTAATACTCCTGATACTTGACTGCGAACATGCTTTAGGTGGGGAGTGTGATTTAGGTCTCAGGCTTGGGGTGTATAATGTAGGTCTCAAGAACGGGATGTCGGCTGTAAATCTCACTTCAAGAGTGTATAATGTAGGTCTCAAGAACGGGATGTCGGCTGTAAATCTCACTTCAAGAGTGTATAATGTAGGTCTCGGATTAGGGTGTCTACTTCAGACTCTTACTAGTACAGCCATTTTCACGCTAATTTAAAAAACAAAAATGGAATTGGGTAATGGCAGTTAACTGATAATAAAGTTGGGGGCCGGATAGCTCAGTTGGTAGAGCGCCGGACTCGTGATCCTGGGGTTGCGGGTTCGAATTTCGGTTTCGGGGGATTTTTCCCTCGGAGTTAAAATTGGTTCTGACTCCATTCCCCATATAGTCGTTCGGATGGGACTATAAACCGAGGTCTAGTCTGTGTCACATGCACTAAGATCATACACGGACTCTAAAGATCCCGATGCTCATGTCCTTAGACGGGTGAGTACCGGCTACACGAAAATACACAATGCATGCAACCTGTGTGCCAGAATAGTCTACGTGAAGACTGTGGGCACGGGGCAGGTTAAACATCCCCATCTGGAAGAAGAAGAAGAAGAAGTGAAGATGATGTGTGAAAAGGTGTGAACAAATCATCAAAGGAGACCTCACCCCCCCCCCCCCCCCCCTTTAAGATTAAAGTCCTTTCTAATTTGTCTGTAATTTCACTGTTAACCAAAGTAAATTCGGCAAGAATTCAAATGAATGTTTTATTTGTGGTAAAGAGGTAAAAATGCCCTCAATTATCAACTCAAAAATCTGTTTTAATGCCAAAATTAGTATTCCCAGCATTCCCCCTCAGCACTGTGAAGAGGAGACAAGTTTGCATCCAGTCTCATTGTATTAAAATCAGATCCGGGGTACTTATATTGGGAGGATTGTTTTGCCTCCTAAAGCAGTATTGAGAAAGGTTCTTGGTTGGGGTGGAGTATTTTATTTTGTTTGTCTTTTTGTGCTTTGAAATCTTCCACATATCATTTGTACAGAAAAAGACAGCAAACTTTTCATTGAACTAACAGTCCATGAATGACGCCTTTTCTCTCATTGTTTTTAAAAAATTTAAGGATAGTATGAGGTAGTCTAAAAATACTTTATCTTTTTTGTTATTGTTTCTGCTTGTTTGCTTCAATGTGTTCCACATATCATTCAGACAGCAAAAGTCAGCAAACTTACCATTGAATGAACAGTCCGTGAATGACGCCTTTTCTTTCTCTGTTACTCAAACTATGAGGATAATATGAGGCAGTCTGAAAATACCTTTTCTGGTTGTTGTTGTCGTGTTGTTGTTTTTCAAATTGCCTATGGGTTTTTTATGAGAAGCTGGATAATCCACAGGCCATCGTTTATTGAAGTGAAACAAACATGAAGATGAGAATGGTTGACTTGTCTGCACTTGCAGTTAGATTTTGACATGCATGGCAGGTTTTATTGGATCAGTGTAGCTCTTTTCTTTTTTTGATCATGATAAAGCTGTAAACCAACTGTAATCACTAGATTTTGATATCCATTTCCTCCAGAATAAGGTATCGATCTGTTTTAGCAACCACTTCCTTCAAAATGAGGTAGTGATCTATAGTAGCTGAGAAGTCAGGAGGTGAACCGTGGACTGTCACTTCGGAAACGTGTTGCATTCTCCATTAGGTTTGTGCATCATTGTTTTTGTGTAGATTTTTTAAGGGTGGATTTTAGAAATGTTTTAAACAAAGTATTTGTAGAAGTTTATGCAGTAATTTATCTGTCCTTTTTATAACGCTTCATATGTGTGGGTGCCATATCAGTTCAGCCGACATAGTAGAGTATGAAATGATGCAGAGCAGCATGCAGCCGTCCCATGTGATCTTTCATCTGTTGGAACAAGATCATGCTTACTTGAAAGCTGCTGTTCATCGCATTTCTCTCCTCCCCCTCTTCCCCCTTTCTCCATACTCCCCCTCCTCCCTCCCCCTACTAGTGCTACCCTCCGCCCCATGTGGATGTCATTTTGATGATGATCATGACTCTGATTGAATCCAGTGTATGGGCAGTAGTGAAGGTGTGTACATGGTGGTTAGGTATGCTGTGTAAATGTCAGTATGCTGTAGAGTTTTGTGCTTGCTCCTCCTAGTTGTCGCACAAGATCATCCAGTTGTATTTTTGGAACGCTTGCACCAAGACCAAGCATCAGTTCTTTTCACACTTGACTCTTAAAATCAAATTGTAAATTGTTTTCACTGATATGACTGTTGCTGAGCAGCTTTAAGCATCAGTTCTTTTCATATTTGGCTCTAAAGATCAAATTATAAATTGTTTTCACCGATATGATTGTTGCTCAGCAGCTTTCTACTCTTTTGTCACAGATGAAATGATAAGTATTTTGCAAAGTCAGTGCTTGAATAAAAGTTGTCTGTTCTTAATTTTGTGGTTATGTACCCCTTTTTTTTAAAAAATAGTGTGCAAAAGTAATACATCCACTCGTCACTGAGAAAGGGTTGATGAATGGTAACACTAGTATGAATTTGGTAGCTCTTAAAGCAAGTGATGAAAACTGAGATAATCCTAGTGGTTACTGAATTATAAAATGATTAATTCTCTATGTGTTTGGTTTTTCCATTTGTTTGGTTTTTCCATTTGTTTGCTTTTTTATTCTCATGTATAAACAAAGTGAGTCTATTTAATCAATCCATTTTCAAAGTCTGTGTATGTGTATGTGTATGTGTATGTGTGTGTCTGTGGTAATTTTTGGTTGTGGCATTTGTTTGGCAACGCAGTAATGGCATACGGGCATTTGTTACGACACAAAGAAGGAAGGGAGCAAGGAGCAGAATAAGAGAGAGAATGAAGAGGATTGGGTGAAATTTCCAAACTTGCCTCCCTCCCAGCCTAATAACCTATACCTGAAAGTGAATTATAGCCCTGAGAATATTTGACTGTCCGTAAGCATGAGCTGGTGCTGGAAATCTGAAAAGGAATGGAGAAAGAAAGGAAACTAGGGGGCTCCTTCACCAAATTCCCTCACCTTCTGCCTTACTAAGGCAGGCATATGATCACTGCGCCCTTGTGGTCACAAATTTGTTTTTCAAAATATTCTGACACCAGGTATGCTTTAAGCGCAATATTACAAACATTTTGTAATAAATCCTCACCCCAAACAAATTTGATATTTACCATTTGCCCTTGAGTACAAGATGATAGGGCATGTTGCTGATGATGATGACGACAACCATCTGTCTCCCCAGTCTTGCCCAAAGGCGCAAGCGCTGCGGAAAAGTGCAGGATGCAATTCCACTCTAGGGCCAAACCTGGGTGCAGGGGAAGGATTGTTCCAACAGGATCATAATGTAGAGCCTCCAACAGAGGGTGTGGCTTCCCACAGCTGGTCATCTGTTCAAATCCCACCAATATCCAGGACTGCGGACAATCACAAATGGATGAGAGATGGTTAAGATGGAAGGTGCAGTTCACAAGCGCAAAGTGAGATGAGGGAGGAGATGTGGGGTAAGAAGGAGGGTGACTAGAGGAAGAAAACGTTTTACATGCACCACATCAATGTGGCTGCCACCTGGCAGAACAACTGATACAGTGACAAAAAAAAGCTAAGGACAGAGGAGGGTCCTAATTGATGCTGAGGAAACAGAGATTAAAAACTAGGGGAAAACATTTGTGAAGTTCCCAGTACACTACCCAAGGGCAGATTAACGGAAAAGAATGGCTCCTGGTTGGTGTTTGTGTGTGAGACTGGTCAGTCAGTTTGATTTTTTTTGTCTTTCTGTTTGTATTCTGCATCTTCTGCGGTATGACTGTGCCATGCTGCTCTTTGGGACTGTCCAGCGGACAACCACATCCAGGCACCTTTGATCAGTTACAGTACCTTGCAACTTTTTTTTTTTAAAGATTGCATGAAACCCAGTACATATTGGAAAGTAGCGTTTTTTGTTTGCTTGCTTTGGGGTGGATTCTTGTTTAGAAGTGCCTTGTATATCTCTACAAGAAAAACAACAGCGTCCCATCATATATGACAAAACTAGTCATATTTCATTTTATCTGCAGCAGTTACAATAATTCTTTGTTGCTCACCTATACATGTAACACGTTGTGGGTGTGGTGTATGAAATTGTGTGTGTGTGTGTGTGTGTGTGTGTGCGCGCGCGTGCATGTATGCATATATGTAGAATGCCAACATGTTTATTTTATACAGTATTTGTGCATGTCTGATTTTACCTGTATAATTTATCAACAATCCTGAATGTTCCATATATCCTTACCTAAGTATTCATAGTAATGAAAACAAATGAAACATCACGCTTTGCAATCATCAGATGACAGAGTATTGTTTATGCATGTGTCGTCACACTCTTTCTTTCCATTCAAGTGTGATCTAATGCGGAAGCATTACGGTGCAATCAGAAAAGGAGGTCATTTCATTTTGTCATTGACAAGAACGAGGTGTGGAACTACAAATTTACCAATCACGTGCAGGAAGTATGAAATGTAAAGCCTTTGTGTAGTAGAAGTGTTTTCTTTGTTCATTAAGGTGGAAGTACTGTGTGTCATTCACAAACCACAATTATGGATCTTGAATAACTGTGTGCCAGATAGCTTGCCTGGGCATCAGGGATCCTGTACGTATATATATATATTTTTTGGATTGGTTGACTGTTCTTATATGGATGTCTGGTGAAAGTGTAGAGAACTGATGATGTTCTGAATGTGTCTATGTGTTGTCCATTACTGCTTGCCTACATTATGTTAGTGACTGCTTTTGTGCTGATGTTGATCATGCAAAGCTGAAAATGTCACACTTGCTGTCTGCTGGAACTGTAGGGTAATATGAAAGTTTTTGTTCGGGACATGTTTGATTTTAAGAGACTCTAAATACTGAAGATTGTGTGTGTGTGTGTGTGTGTGTGTGTGTGTGTGTGTGTGTGTGTGTGTGTGTTTATTTACTCAATAACTCATTTTTTTTCCTTGATCAGATATGTGAAGGGATTCGTAATTGTGATTTCACTTTTACCTGGATTTGTTGTTGTTTTCCTATTTATTTTGTTTTCAAGAAATTCTGCATTTTTGTATGATCTAAGTTTGCTACACTTCCAGTTTGTTTTGTGAACTGTGATTGATATAGTAATTAAATTCCATAGAAGTAAATGTTCAATGAATTTCTTATGTGGTGTAAGAACCAACATAGTTGTAACTTGTTTTTTTAATCCACTCAGAAGATTGAAGCATCAGGAGGACCACAGAGCTGTTTATTTTCAATGAATTTGAATTCTCCAAACGTTGAACTGTTCACTGCCCAGTTCATTAAGTCAGTTTCAAAGCGGGGAAACTGCAGGCAGAAATGGGATCAAAAAAAACAACCATAGAATTACTGAGCCATCAAACAAAGGAGTGAATAACAAAAAGCAGACAGCATGCTTTGTGCTGTTTGGTCTTTGTCAGGCTGGACAAACAACATTCTGAATACTGAAAACAAAGGACCAAAAACAGTTGGAGAACGAGTACCCCGGCCGCTCATGTCAGCCCAGGTCAAACATTGGCTGTGAACAGCTGTCTTAAAGCTTGCATGTACAGAGGTTTTGGGATGAGCCAAGACTGTTGATAGTTAACTGACTTGGTCAGCAGCGGATCTTTAGTTTGAACTGGTGTGAGAGGAAGGAGTGACAGGTGACCCCCATCTTTAGTCAGCCATGTGAGGTGGATGGTGCAAGCTTTTCCTTCAATCGGGGGAATCGCTGAATTCAGAGTTGTGGCAACAAGTTGTTTTACATGCCAGGTCTGTCTTGGCCGGTTTGTTGTTTCCTGGTAGCTGTGTTCACAGAAGAGGGACCGAGTCGCTGCTCAGGCATGTTGAATACCAAAGGGCAGCAACTCTCTGGCATTCCACAAGTTAATCACGGGGATAAGAAATTGGCTGAGATGGTGAGCCTTCATTGATAAACTCTCACATTGTCCAATGACTATGATTTCAGTGGACATTTGTGTGGCAGTTCTTTTCTAAAGCAGTAAAGAAATGGAAACGTCCTATCTTTGTGAATGACAGCACATTTGCCATCAGACTTTTGAAGGGGGAGAGGGGGGAGGTTAACATGATTATACAAACAAATACCATTCCTATCCTACCACAAACTTTGACTGGCTCAGGTATTCATTTTACTGAAGTGGTCACAGTAGCCGTGCTTACAAGTTGAAGTACAGTATCCAATTTGAGATGACAGATGACAAATTTGATCCAAAAATCTTTCTTCAAAAATGTGATGTATGTGTGTTTTGGGTTATGCTTTTTTGTTTCTTTTTTTTTTATTCTTACGCTAGAGTGCTGGGATTACCTGGAGGTGAGTGAGGAGGGGGACTTGCTGAGGGTGAAAAATTCTGGGTGCCAAAGCAGAAAGTTTAAAATCCCTTTTTTTTCACAAAAATGTGCTTTTCACAGATTAATTTGAAGTGACACCATTACAAATTATGTTTCTTTGATTGTAGCTGTGCTGGCTTCAGTGTGTGTGTCTGTGTCTGTGTGTGTTCTGTAATGGTTACAAATTGAAAGTTCAATTATTTTTGCTCTTTTAAAATTATCGGATTTTGTTGTTGTTGTAGAAAGATGACATAAAAAATTTCATTTACACCCCTAACCTTGAAATACTATTTAATAGGTATTGTATAATGACTGGGAAAAAAGACCAAAGATTACAGCATGACTGAAAACATTTGATCGTTAATTTTCATGTTACCTCTGGTTTTAAGATGGTGTATATAAGGCAAGGTTAGTGGTCCTTGATTTTTTTCCCACTTGAGACAATTAGGTCTGTTTTGCTTGAAATTAAAGCCTTCCCTATTATCTTTACAAAATAAGTGTAATTAAGTACATTTTATTCAAAAATAGATATGTGAACATTTCAACTAGCACAATTGTATGGATTAGTTAACCTGATGTTAACTGGAAAAGATTATCTCTCTTCTTGCCATTTTGTGGGACATTAACATGACAGAATAGTACGTAAACTGATGATGAAACAGTATACTGATCCCAGCCATTGTATTGCAATACTTTTTTTTTCCCGTAAAGTATAAATGCATATCTGTAGCAGCCACTTTGAAACGAAGATAAAAGATTACATCCAGGGAAGGTACAAACTGAGTCATGTAAACCTAAATGATGAAGAGCAGAGATCAGAGAGCATTAGCCATAATGCAGATATATATGCAAACCAGGTGTTCAGTGCATATAATGAACCTGGTTTGAACAGCAGATTTTCACATTGAAACGTGAATTTCAAAGAAGGGTGCTGTTCTTTAACATCTTGACAATTATATGTGTTCAATTTCTCCGAGTCACTGCATTCTCAGTGTGTGATTTTCTCCCTGAAAAAAAAAAAATACTGTTAATATTGCAAGTGCTTAGTTCTCAGTTTTTGTTTATTTTTACAGCACTGGGCGAATTTAATTCCCTTTGATGTCTCACTCTCCCTTCAGCCATAAAATGTTTTACCAGCAGTTTGACACAGAACACAAAACGCCTTGAATTGGAAAATAAGTCACAGGTCTGTTTGTTTGTTCGTTTGCTTGTTTATCTTTCTTCAAAAGTGATCCAAATAGCCACACAACCCTGCAGATCTTGGACTGGATATCAGTGACAAATAATGTGGGTACGAGGAAAACATAGACGTCATATGTTAATTACCAGAAATGACATGTGTGAGATAACTGTGATGCTTCATATTTAAGGATCTCTGCTCTCCTTTTTTTTCATATTATTCTTATTGTGGTATCAGGTAAGCTGTCACAACATTGTTCGTTTTGCCATTCCCAAGTAAAAGTACTTTGTTGTTTACATAAAATGTAAAGGTTTTGGCTGAAATAAAAGAAGGCAGCATTGGAAAGTCTTGCTGGTGTCTATCTGAGAACAAAGATTGTGTGTGTGTGTGTGTGTGTGTGTGTGTGTATGTGTGTGTGTGGAACATGTAGTTTGAGAACCAAAGGAGTGAGGGGAGAGGGCGAGAGGCTAGAAATTGTGATTGGGGTTTGACACATGCAGGTATATAAACATGCTACCAAGTCAAGAAATCATTCTTTAAGATTTCACGTATCGGTGACTGCAGCCACAAACTCTTTTTTTCTTCTTCTTTTCAGTGAATGAATAGACATTGAGGAGACTAACGTGGAAAGGAAGTGAACTCAAAGAAAAGTAAAGATTGCTCTTTACCCTGTTAAACAAGACGCAGCTGAGCTTTGGCCCTAAGTAAAGATTGCTCATAGGTACCAGACAAACAACCCTGTTAAACAAGACGCAGCTGAGCTTTGGCCCTAAGTAAAGATTGCTCATAGGTACCAGAAAAACAACCCTGTTAAACAAGACGCAGCTGAGCTTTGGCCCTAAGTAAAGATTGCTCATAGGTACCAGACAAACAACCCTGTTAAACAAGACGCAGCTGAGCTTTGGACCTAAGTAAAGATTGCTCACAGGTACCAGACAAACAACCCTGTTAAACGAGATGCAGCTAAGGTTTGGGCCATAATTATTAGGGAGGGGAATAAAACACTGCACAGTATGATGCGTTTGTGTGAGCAAGAACTGAGTACGAGGTTCAAAATGAGGTAACTGAACTGTGTAAAACAAAACAGAAAGCAAACTAAGTGAAACCGATATTGAAAAGCCAACTAAACAACACACACACTTAAACATGTGCGTGCACGCGCACGCGCACACACACACACACACACACACACACACACACATGCATGCACGCATGCACACGCACACACACATAAGATGCAGCTTAGAATGCTGTGGATGTTAAAAGAAATATAGAAGGACTAACATACCTCACACACACACACACACACACACACAATCAATGTAATCCTTTCAGCATGTTATTCATTTTGCACATGTTGTTCTTTGGATTTTTGTGAAACCTGCAATAAGTGCATGGAGTATGCCCCAATATCAAGTCACAGCTGCCAGAACAAACGCAAAATCATCAGTCAAAGAAGAGAACTCGGTCCTGAGACCGACTACAGAGGGCGTTCTAATGTCAACCACGGACGTGACAGCAACATGCTCGCTGGAAGTGAAACGGAAAGGAGACCCTCATGTGAGCGTGTGAGAAGATGAGGCGTTTGTAAAAAGTACGAAGACCAAAGAGGCCACAGCATACCACCCACCCTCTTCCCTCAATTTTGGCACTTCAGCAGAAACGCCAATCATTTGACCACCACCAGCCACACAACAGCTCGAAGTAATCCATTTTGATAATCTAATTAAGTGGAGTGAAACATGGAATTTATATTTTAATCCAGTTAAATGCAAGGTTATACATTATGGAAAAAATAATCCGGAGTATACATATACTATGAAATATAATGATGCTGTCTCAGATGTTGATTCCGTTTCAGAAGAAAAAGATCTTGGTGTAATGTTTGATAGCAGTCTGAAATTTGACAAGCACATAAACAGTGTAATGATGAAAGCAAATAAAATGCTCGGCATAATCAGACGGTCTTTTTCATATTTGGATACTGAAGTTTTTACATTACTATATAAGGCATTAGTTAGACCCCACCTGGAGTATGGAAATGTGATATGGAGCCCTTATTTAAAAAGGCAATCAGCAAGTATTGAGAAAGTACAAAAAAGAGCCACCTTGTTAATTAAGGAATTCAAATATGTTAGCTATGCAGATAGATTGCGAAGGTTAAATTTACCATCGTTAAAGTTCAGACGAATAAGGGGAGACTTGATTGAGACTTACAAGCTATTTAAGGGACTTAACAGTACAAATTTTAACACATTTTTTCAACTAACCACTAATCAAATTACAAGAAATTCTGATAACAAAATCCAAATTAAATATTGTCGCACTAATATTAGAAAATTTTCATTTAGTAACAGAGTGGCACCGTATTGGAACAAACTACCAGCGCACATTAAAAAAGCAAAAGATTTGAATACTTTTAAAAACCTTCTGGATACTAACGCTGAGTTAAATATGTTAAAATCTCAATTTGATTGATAGAAATAAAGTAATAGAATAGATTAAAATATATCCTGAGCATATGCATGCATTAAGCAACCAATGTTTATGAAATAAGATGATTGGGACACAAAAAGCTGTGAGGCTATCAAAGTCCCAAGTGAACTGAACTGAACTGAACTGAACTTGATAACCGATCGCTGGAAGGAACAGATCATTTATATGAGGAAAAGGATGGTTCTAAAGGTGGAAGGGGTGTGGGGGTGGGGTGGGAGAATCAAAGGGGGGATCTCGTGGACACAGGTGGGCAATTGCCTCCCAAAATACCATTTTTGCCAGCTGGGGAGGGTGTGTGGGGAAGGACCACACAACCCCCCCCCCCCCCCCCCCCATCCCCACCGTCCAGTCTTGGCAGGATATTGGTCATCCCCGACATCCTCGGGATTGGTGCAAAGAGGCCATAGAGGGTGGTGAAGCAGGGGCGAAAGCGACTCCACCCGCAGGGGAGATAAGAAGGAAGGAGGTGCCACACCCAGCGCACACATTGACCATAAAGGGAAGGACGAGAGAGCGGGGCTCGAAAATACATCAGTCCTGGTCCAATTTCCTGGTCATGACTTCAAGATCTTGAAAAAAGCTGAACGACTTTTGATCCAAGAAAGAACTGGTCATGACTTCAAGATCTTGAAAAAAGCTGAACGACTTTTGATCCAAGAAAGAATCACACAATGCGACCATAACATCCGGAGGCTCGATAACGAAATCTGGGAGACAGACGCTGAACATTAACAGAATCCTCCCACAGGAAAAGCAGACGACATTTTAGTTTCATGCCGCCTTGCGCATGCGCACGAGTTCGATGTTTGTAAACACAGGCGAGTTTCAGCCCCCAAGAAACCAAGATCTTATCCACAGAGCCCTTCCTCATAAAAAGAAAAGTTAAAGAAGCCATCGAAATCAAGACTAGACGCCCCAGCCTTGACAGAGATCATGGTTTTGAACTTCCCCCCATTTACAATCAGATCCTGACAACTATTCACCCCACACAACAGTCAGTCGCCCCACCAGGCCTGGCTGCCACAACAGTGAGCTGAAGAAGACAGGGCGACCCTGTCGAAATATTTTCCAGGTAAGTTTTTCTTCTCTTCTTCTTCTTGTATTTAGGCAGCCAACATCTACAGTTAGATGAATCAGCCGCACTAATTTTGGAGAGAAAAAAAGCTTCCGTTCCGCTCGAGTGAACACATATTATTATTTTGATTCTGAGTCTAAATACTTTTCTAAATCGACCCATAAGTTTGGTCTGGAGCGAGTGCAACACATTTTGACCACGGACAGACAGAGACTGACAGACAGCTTTTCTTCGTTCTCATTGTAAAGTACTCCCAGTTCTTACAAAAAGAAAAAGTGGGGGATCTGCAGGGTGACAGTTGCGAACCGCAGACTTAATTCGCCAGTCATACTGGTTTTGCCGTCTGAGATGGTCAGTCAATGATTAAGTGGAAGACAGTGTGTGTGTGTGTGTGTGTGTGTGTGCGCGTGCGTGCGCACGCGCTGTGTATGTGTGTGTGCGTGTGTGTGTGCGTGTGTGTGTGTGTGTGTGTGTGTGTGTGTGTGTGTTACACACTCAGAACCATCAAAATGATGATGGCGGATGTTTAAAGAAAGAAGAAGAAGAAGAAGTGTGTGTGTGTGTGTGTGTGTGTGTGTGTGTGTGTGTGTGGGCGTGCTTCAAGTCAACAGATCAACTTATCCGTTTGAATAAGCCACATCGTAGCTTACACAGAGAAAAGTGAGTCGTTTCGTCAACCAGATTCCGTTCTTAAATCAGTACAATTCTCAATGGCTGAACGGAGCAGTCTTCGGGTGGCTATTTGCCACATAGGCTATTTGTTTCACTTTATGTTTGATGTCGTCCAGGGGGGTCATAGATATACACACCTGTGTGAGTGTGTGCGTTTCGTACGAGATGCGAATTCCTGCCACTGTAAAGCAGCCTATGTCGGACACTTTGATTCGCAGAATTCTGTCTACTTTCTGGCGATTGGTCAGAAGAGGAGGACAACCGTGAGGGTGGAGCTGACGCCTGCTTCTGATCTTTTACGCACGTGAATGTCTGTCTGTGAAAGAAGGCCAAACATGAGGGTTTCCGTGCCGAGTATTCATGCAATTAGTATAGTGCTTCCTAACTGCTGTTATTCCCAGCAGCGAGTGTGTGTGTGTGTGTGTGTGTGTGTGTGTGTGTGTGTGTGTGTGTGTGTCCATGCATGTTTGCGTGTGTGCGTGCGTGTGCGCATGCATGCTTATGTGTGTGTGTGTGTGTGTGTGTGTGTGTGTGCATGAATCAGGAATCATTACCCAATTTGTGCATACGTTATCTGGTAAACAGACGTCACATTAAACTTAACACAGATAAAGCGAAACTTAAGGTATGTACTTCTGAACCGATCAGTGATAATCACAAATGAACTCAACTCTTTTTAATGCGGTCAGTAACATTTGCTTCCATTTCAAATACCCCTTCTACACATCAGTGCCACTCGCATGAATATGATGTATACATCTTGACAATTGCCATTTGTGGTAATGATGCCAAATGTATATTTTAGTTTGGTAGAAAGGATCGATCCTTCACTATATATGGGGAAAACACACACACACACACACACACACACACACACAATAACATGGATGAAAACAGCGCGGGAAAGATAGGTGGAGGAGGGGGGTGGAGCATGGATAAACATGGGTGGGCGTAATGGGGAGGAGGGAGCGTGTAGGCCAGGCGTGACATGCGTGGGGGGTGGGGGTAGGGGTGCGTCGGCGGAAAGCACGGCACGGCTACATGTGACAAGGATGGGCGAACGGGAAGGGGGGGGGGGGTGTCTGCGGAGAGCGCGGCTGCATGTGACAAGGATGGGCGAACGGGGGGGGGGGGGGGGGGGGGGGCAAAGGGAGTGAGAAGAGGACATGAACTCCGGGTATGCCATGGATACGTGGTCGTGGATGCAAGGTGTGACGTGGATGGGGGTAAGGGGTCGCTGATGCAGTGTACGACGCAGTAGCGGGTATGGAGTCGGCGGGTACAGTGTATGAATTGGTTGGAGTACGGCGGTGGCGAACACAGGTTGTCACTGGGGGGGGGGGGGGGGGGGGGAGGGTACAAAAATATAGGGCATGACATGGGGTGAGGTGGAAGGGAGGGTGGGGGGTGGGGAGGGAGGGACGTGATGTGGTGGGCGTATTGGGGCAGAGGAGGCAAAGATGAAGGACATGATGTGGTGGGCGTATTGGGCAGAGGGGGCAAAGATGAAGGGCATGATGTGGTGGGCGTATTGGGGCAGAGGGGGCAAAGATGAAGGGCATGAATGTGGTGGGCGTATTGGGGCAGAGGGGGCAAAGATGAAGGGCATGATGTGGTGGGCGTATTGGGGCAGAGGGGGCAAAGATGAAGGGCATGATGTGGTGGGCGTATTGGGCAGAGGGGGCAAAGATGAAGGGCATGATGTGGTGGGCGTATTGGGGCAGAGGGGGCAAAGATGAAGGGCATGATGTGGTGGGCGTATTGGGGCAGAGGGGCAAGATGAAGGGCATGATGTGGTGGGCGTATTGAGGCAGAGGGGGCAAAGATGAAGGGCATGATGTGGTGGGCGTATGGGGCAGAGGGGGCAAAGATGAGGCATGATGTGGTGGGCGTGTTGGGGCGAGAGGGGGCAAAGATGAAGGGCATGATGTGGTGGGCGTAATTGGGGCAGAGGGGCAAAGATGAAGGGCATGATGTGGTGGGTGTATTGGGCATAGGGGGCAAAGATGAAGGGCATGATGTGGTGGGCGTATTGGGCAGAGGAGGCAAAAGATGAAGGGCATGATGTGGTGGGCGTACTGGGGCAGAGGGGCAAAGATGAAGGACATGATGTGGTGGGCGTATTGGGGCA
>CM031611.1:79693735-79756235 GCA_018398815.1 Conus ventricosus | reverse complement strand
TGGTTATAGTAATGACTTGGCAAAGATTTGAACTTTAATATAAAAAAAAAATTGAAGATGAAGAAAATGGGGGAATATATTATAACTATGAGAAGCCCTTCACTAGCTGCCTGAGTGAACCATCATAATCTCTCTCGAAGGCACATTTATTTATATTGCCTGCTCCTAGGCTTTTCGTCCGCTGGATCGGACTCATCAGGGAGACACGGCTGATTGTGTCTGTGCTCTTTGGTGTCAAATAGAGACACACCACAGTCCATAATTCTGTGGTGTTGTCACAGCCAAGGGTTCAAAAAAAGAATCCAACAGCACCGCCAAAGCAGCCAGCGAAGGGTAGTAAATGGAACAAAACAAAGGTGTGGAGAGGAAAAAAGTTGCTGAAAAACTAAAAGCATTATTCAAACAGTATAAAATGTTGGGGACAATCTTTGAGCCTATGCTTGAGGATCCATTCAAGGATGCAAGGGAGGTCAAAAGATATGGAACAGTCTGAGTGGTCAGCTCTGCTGTTCAATAACCCAAGCATTGTGAGTGGCTAAGAATTTTGTGAGTGGCTAAGAATTGTGCAGAACTATGAGATATTACTACTATCTTATGAAGATTATAGTAGTGTTTTCAGAAGATAGTAGTACTAGTAACGTTTCAGAAGTTAGTCGCTTCACACACACACACACACACACACACACACACACACACACACACACACACACACACACAAGCGCGCCAGTCACAAACTGATATATATATATATATATATATATATATATATATATATATATATATATATATATATATATATATATATATAATGCTGAACAATTAAGTAGTGGGGGGAAAACAAGTGCAGGTTAACAATTCTTCCATCATTTTAATAATGACGTGGCAAAGATATATATATATATATATATATATATATATATATATATATATATATATATATAGTTAAAACAAGTTAAAAGTTTGCTGTGTTGATTTTCATTTTGTTGGATGCGTCAATTAGGTTTTTGAGGTTGGGCATACATGAGTACGATAGTTTGACAGTGTTTTTGTTAAATATTTTGGACAGTTTGTGTGAAGAAAGGAAATCTTGCAATTGCACCAGAAAGGAGTAGTGCCCACTAAACAATAAATGTCTTCACAACAACATTGTATACCAGGCTACTATGACATCAGAAAATGAAAAAGAAACATACATAGGGATCACTGAAAACCACTTCAAAACCAGATATGCAAACCACAGTCATTTAATAAGAAAAATATAAAAACCAAGCAGAACTGAGCAAATATATCTGGAAACTTAAAGACCAAAAACAAGCTACAATATATCCTGGAAAATCATAAAAAGAGCATCACCATACAGCAATGTTTCAAAAAGGTGCAACCTATGTTTAACTGAAAATGGTTAATACTATGCAAACCACACTTAGCAACTTTAAACACCAAAACAGAAATAGTAAACAACTGCAGGCATAAATGGAAATCGTTGTTAGTGAACACACTCAAAACAAAAACCTGAAAGCCCCCCAAAAACACGTGCAGCCAACCCGCACGTGCAAACAACCGCAAACGGGAGCCCACACGCTATAGGCCCATAACACCGGCGGTGGGCAAACCAAAAACCATCCTGATGACAGCGGAACACGCTTGAAACAAATTTGTAGATAGTTTTAAGATTCCTCTTTTAACTTGTTTTAACTAATGTTGCTCCCCAAGGGGTTGAGCACTTAAAAAAATTGTTTTAGGCATTTTAAATATACTGATCTCTCTCTCTCTCTCTCTCTCTCTCGCTCTCTCTCTCTCTCTCTCTCTCTCTCTCTCTATATATGCCTGTGTGTGTGTGTGTGTGTGTGTGTGTGTGTGTGTGTGTGTTTGTGCACAAAAAGAAAAATATCTCTCGGTTTGGAGTTGGGATTCATAAACTTTCATGCCGCCAGGTTTACCAAACGGCATTCTACGCTTCACAAATTTATTGGAAATTCCCGATTGTTCCGAAACTGGCAAATCTTTACCAGCTGTGTTCGTGACGTCTTTCAACCACGAATTTCCGAAATGAAATTCAACTGTATGGTTGATTGGAGTTAAAGATTTTTCACCAATTACCGCAACGTTCCATGCGTATGTGCTCTTTATACGTGTATCCCAGTGAGCGTGTGTAAGTGATTTGTTTGCCGGAATTGTTTCCACCGTCAATGTCACAATTAATCTTATTAGCAAGAAGACCTGGAACTCACGAAATATTTTTCAGTATTTGGAGATCATGATAGGTTATGAATATCCTCTGTGTGTGTGTGTGTGTGTGTGTGTGTGTGTGTGTGTGTGTGTGTGCGTGTGTGCGTGCGTGTGTGTGACTTCTGGTTCCTGCAGGCTGTTTTCCTCTCCGATCACACTCACCAACATTCACTGACAAAGACACGCACACACTGGCACCACGCTCACCCATACTGGCAGAGTGTAAGGACATTTCCTTCTTGAACTATTACAAAATAAATGAGAAGCTAAAATGCTCTCACAAATCACACAAAGCATTCTGATACGCCTCTCCGTGTCTCCCTGACGCTCGCGTTGCCCTTGAACGGATGATATGATAAACACAATTGATCAAGACGTGTGATTTGGAGATTAGCCGTGTTATGTGGTGTCCCGTTTTGTTGAAAATGTAACAAGAGTGAAATGGCAAAGTTCACTGTCAGAATCCAATTCAAGTGAGACTAAGACTGACGGAGCGTCAATTTTTTAAAACCTATTTCATTTGCATTTAGAGGGAGAAAAAAAGGGAAAAAATAACAAAACAAAGTAATGAGGGAAGGCAAGTATGTACATAAAGAAAGAAATCACCCCAAACAATTTGAATTCGCAAATTCATGTAAACATTCTCAAATCAAAACAGACAAACAAACAAAACCGAGAGAGAGAGAGAGAGAGAGAGAGAGAGAGAGAGAGAGAGAAGAGAGAGAGAGAGAGAGAGAGAAGCGATGTATCAAGAAAAATCATGCTGACAGGGGTGTTTTTCACATCATTACGTTTGGCAAAATACTGAACTCAGGCCTCTAATGATATACAAAATTGTGTTCATTTACACACTTCATCTTACCCTCCTGAATCTATTAGTGCAAGCTGTTTAAAAAAAAGAAAAACAAAAGGGTATAACTGTTAAACAGTACCCATTAATGGGTTTGTATGCCAGCCATCTGGTCAAAAAATCTGCATGGTTTAATTTTGAATATGCAATATGTTCCTCAATTTTGAATCTAAATTTTTGTTTGTTTATGAATACATGTATTTGTGGCAGGGTGTTGTTTATTTTACAAACGCATATGTAATGTTTCGCAAATAGTACTATAAAGTAAAAGACGGTGTTGCCAACAATCATATTGTCATAGCCAAGTAATACGAGTGCTTCTGTCAAAATTACATTTTCAGCATTCAAACATTTTTCTTTCGGAGCGTCAATTTTAGAAGCATGAAACTTCCTTTGCTGTGTGGCCACACCTTGCGAATGATAAGTGTATAGGGTAACATTTGATAAGATTTATGCTCTTCAGTCAACGCTTAGACCTACTTGTCCTTTTGTCAGTGTTTTGAAGTACGGGGTTTGAATCGTTTGTTTGCTTATGTGTGTTTCTATGTATGTACATGTGTAAATATATATGAACGTATATATATATATATATATATATATATATATATATATATATATATTATATATATATATATATATATATATACTGACTTCCATAAAAAACGCGAAAACAAAACAAGCTGAAGGTTAGGGGCGAATTTTATTGGTCACAATTGTACAGAGTGGAAGCGAGAATTCAACGTGATTTGATTCATTACACCGGTAATGTGTGAAAATGTCATCAGCAATATGTCTTTGTGTGGAAAATCCAAGGTCACGTGACAAACCAGCTTGAAGTCCTAATACCGTGTGTGGCCACCATTTGCATGGACAACTGCTTGACACCTGCGGCTCATTGAGTGGACCAGGTGGTTGATGCGTCCCCTTGGCACACCAGCCCACACATGGACGATGGCCTGGTGAAGTTGAGCCGCTGTTGCTGGTCGTGGACGCAGGGGGTCCAACCGTCTGCCAAGTTCATCTCAAAAATGTTCTATTGGGTTTAAATCGGGACTGAGGGCTGGCCAGGGCAGCACATTGACGTTGTTATGCTGAAGAAATTGCTGGGTGGCCCTGGCTGTATGTGGTCTTGCATTGTCCTGTTGGAATGTCCAGTTTGGGTGTTGCGCAAAAAAAGGAACAACATGGGGTCTGAGCACCTGGTGGATGTAGCGCTGTGCATTGACACCCTGTCCGCGACCAGGACCAATGCTCTGAAAGATGACTGGTCCTATGGCGTGGTTAATGCCAATTGCACCCCATATCATAACGTTCGGGCCTCCCCAGGGGTTCCGCTCTACCACACATGAGTCAGCATAGCGTTCACCAGGTCGACGCCATATTCTGACACGACCGTCAGCCATGTCAATACAAAAACGGCTCTCATCTGAGAACAGTATGCGTCCGCACTGCTGCCTGCGCGAGTTGATTCGGGCTTGTGCCCACTGCAGCCTGTCCTGCGGTGTCTTGGTGTCAGTACCCGACCTCTGTGAGGACGCCTACATGCCAGCCCGTTCTCCTGAAGACGCCGCCGCACAGTGTTGAGGCTGATTCGTTGCTGGAGATTCCCAGGCACCTGTCGAGCAGTGTTAGCGGCTGTTTGCCGCCTGTCCCGCAGATGGGTTCGAACAAAATGGCGATCCTCTCTTGGTGTGGTGACCCGAGGACGGCCTGGCGGGGACGATCATCAGTGGTACCAGTGACTCGCATGCGGTGCTGCAGACGATAGATGGTTGAGATGTGGACGTTAAAGATGTTGGCGACCTGCCTGGCATCCACACCAGCCTCCAGATGGCCTAGGGCACGATTGCGTTCCTCTGCTCGTAGTCTTGGCATCTCTGTAGCGCTCAGACGGCAAGTCGTTATCTGAACTTGTAGCGCGGCTTTATAAAGGCTGCATGCCTGCGTACTTGTCGCTGGTTAACTTTGCTCTGCATGGTGTGCACGTGCCTCACATGCAGCAACCAGTTTGCCATTTTTGTTGACCCTCCAATGCCGGGAATGATGTGTTGCTCACACAATTTTTTCACTGCACGTGAGTCTTGGACCCAAACAACTTGCCACAATGGTTCAATATTGTATATTCACCCTTTTCACCCGAAAAATAGCCTTTCAAGTTTTCGCGTTTTTTATGGAAGTCAGTATTATATATATATATATATATATATATATATATATATTTATATTATATATATATATATTATATTATATATATATATATATAATTATACACAAAGCTTGCTCTTATGTCTCAGATTGAAAATAGGGGGAGATACGCTTTCATATCTGCAGTGGTAGATAATTCTGCCTTACTAACAGTATGTGCTTGAGTGCGTGAATGGGGAAAAACAAATGCTTCTCAAAATGAGCCTTCAACAAGCTTATAGTCTCAAGGGGAAGACAGTCTCCAATTGGACCAAAGGGAAGGAAACTCACTAACATATCATAACTCTGCCTGGTCAGATACCATCATCACCATCATCATCACCATCAGCAGCAGCAGCAGCAGCAGAAGCATTATCATCAATGTCATCATCATCATCATATCATCGTTGTCGTCGTTTTGATGTTTTAGTAGCTGAAATCCCGGTAGAGTATTACGTCAATGAACATTCTATGGTTGGTCTCTATTTCAGGTATTCCTTCGACAGCAGCAATACGCACGTGCGGGAACTGTGGGACCCGACTCTTGCCCCTGACACCTGCTTCCAAGCACGTGCACCTCAACCTTTTTGAAAGGATCCCATTTTTATTATGCTGGTCATAACGTTGGTGCACTTCGCTTTGACTGAGCATGTAAGCTAGCGATCAGTGTGCTCATCACCTGGCCGGACTGGGCAGTGTAAGGCTCAGAGCGCTCAGTGGTCCTGACATTGCCAAACGATGACTTTTCTGATGGAGGCTGACTACACAGCTGACTCACGAGATGCAGGGCAGGGGGGAATGCGGGTCGTTCACAGCGTGTTTGGTCACAAGAGGAACTGGCCGCCTCGCACCGCCACGTGTCATGCTGAGAGCAACACGGGACTAGACTGTGTTTGGTGCATATAACGACTGTTACTGAGAACTCAGTGACAATTCTGCTAACTCAAACTATTGAACATCTTGATATCGACAAGTTGACTAAAGACAGGAGTGAGAACAACAACAACACAACAACAACAAAACATTCGGACACTTTAGGGAAATGCAGCGCGGACCACAGCTTGCTTACGATTTTCATCCGAGTGTGGTGTCAGATTCGTACTAAAAATTGTCTAAAAGTGTGACCTTTGAGAGGTCCGGAACGTTACACAGTTGGAGAAGACGTTGTGGCAGAACGATGGCTGATGAGACAATCAACTATGCATAAGCTTGACGTCTGACGAAGACGATCCACTAAGCACAAGCTTATCACTTCCTGGTTATCCGTAACGAGTGTCTTAGGAAGAGCAATGGCTTCCGACAAAGCAGTCCAGACAGACCTAACCTGGAAACAAAGAATTGCTCTGTTTCTCAAGCTTGGATGTCAGCATGGCTCTGAAACCCATGTTTCAGAGGATTCAGAACAGGAAACGGTACCGGATTACCACTGAAAGAGTGACCTCAAAGCGGGAACTAAGACACCCAAGCTTAAGCTCTGTGCGACGGTCAAGGAATGAGATGGCCAATTCTGCTACACAGACTGTAGAGACACGTATGGACAGACCCCGGCCTACACACTCCTTCCGCTGTCAACACTGCGGGGCTCAGGAGAAGAGGGTCGTCACGCCTCTTTCTGACCGTTTGGACCGAGTTCGAGCCCTTCGAATCCGACGCCGAAGTCCGTGTCTCCGTCACTGACCGGCAGAACGAGGTGGGGCAGACTAAGTTGTATCAGCCACTCTCCTTTTGTCTTATATGAAGAGTCATGGACATCTGTGTGTGTGTGTGTGTGTGTGTGTGTGTGTGTGTGTGTGTGTGTGTGTGTGTGTGTGTGTGTGTGAATGAAATGTTTTCTTTAACACTTCAGTGTGAGTGCATTAGGATGCTAAGGTGATCAACAAGATAGGGTCCCGTCTCATGGTGAATCGACTCAGCTGGGGGGAAAGGTCCACTCTGTAACAAGTTCACATCTTTCATTGCATTAGTAGATTCACAAATCAATACTCACATGATCGTTGTAACAGTCTGAAAACAAGCACGTGTCCTTTTCCAAACAATTTGACAAATCACATACTATTCAGTTCAATCTACTCTCTTCACACGCATCTTTTAAAACCCGATTAAACACACCTAGTTCATGAAATCGGTAGGTCACAAAATGGTGCAGTACAGCCAGTCAATACACAAGCATGTTCTAGAATGTTCGAGAATCATGACGTAACACAGCCACCTAATTTGCATTCTAGGAACATCGAATCGTGGACGTGTTATAGCCACCAAAAGGCTCGAACGTTCAAGCAACAGATTCTGGAAGCTTTTTGCGCTTTCGAACTTATTCTGAGACTCTGGAAAGGCGTCCGGACTTATTACACAATTGTTGCATTCCTCATCGGGTAATCAACTTCACATGAAACGTTACATTTGTAAATGAAACCTCCGAGCATATAGATCTGAATCAACCGATGACAGAATTGATGTCAATCTGTTTGTAACAGTGTGTGTGTGTGTGTGTGTGTGTGTGTGTGCTACTACTACTGCTGCTGCTGTTATTGTTATTGCGTGCGCAACAGAGAGAGAGAGAGAGAGTTATGGAAAATGGTTCACTCTGTTTATGCGACACTCTTTTCTAAAGAAGGGGTTCAATATACGCTGGCACATTAACAATGAAGACAATTTAAGATTGGCCTACATCTATACAAAGATAATAGATTTCAGCATCTTTTTACTTTTGAGCGCAACAAGCGTACAATTCATAATTAGCATTCACTTTCTAAAACTGCAACCGCACGCTTTTCCAATGCCTTAGCTGTTTAGATACATGCATATGTTTTTCAGTATATTGTTGTTATATGCCGTCAGTTAGAGTACACGGGACAGAAAAAAAAATTAGTTTATAATTTTCGTGGAATGTATTTTTGCTGAGGGTTACCGAAACTTGGACAGCAAATAAGATATGTATTTCATCTTCTTTTGCATCTTTGCACATGGGGTACGTCACAGAATCAGTCGGTACCAGTACCTGTGTATGACAACGTCTGTTACTCCGAATTTAGATTTTGTCAGAAAACAATTCATGTGCCTGTCAGTGTCGAATAGAAGATAACTTTCTCAGCTCCAAGACGATTTGAATGTTCTTTACAAAGAAAATCACTCACTTTTTTGGACATCGATAAGCCTTCGGTGAATTTCATGCAGGAACGCAAATACTTTTTCAATGATTTAACCACATCGATTCCAAACCGATTCTGAAAAATATTTATCGAACACTTGAAAGCCATGTGTATCATATCTGTCACTTGAATTTAGCAACATCAGCATCCTGCATGCTTTTACAAGAAATCAGTTTCAATCTATACATTATAACCAATACTAATGCGCTGAATTGACGTATTTACACAAACATCCTGTCTCCTATACTAAGGCATTCGACGTTTTTAACTGTACCCCTAAACTGTGTAACACACACACACACACACACACACACACACACACACACACACACACACACACTCTCACACACACACACAAACACACACACACACACACACACACACACACACACACACACACACACACACACACACACACACACACTCACTCACTCATTCACTCACACACGAACATACACACACGAACACAGATACAGTAATTTATCTTTCGTATATGTTTATTGACATTTCGCCATAAATTGAAGCTCCGTCATGTTAACACAAAAAAGATAAAACAAGAATGGACAGAAAGAAAATGCACGTCACAAATATACCTGAATAAGGTCATCGCACCACACACAGGCTCAAGGAAACGCACACACGCGCGCGCGCGCACACACACACATACACACACACACACGCACACGCACACACACACGCACACAAATGTAAAATACTGGAATCAGTACGCAGACACTCTCTGTAAAAGAACAAACAGATCATGTATGATTAGAATTAGTTTGAGAGAGAGAGGGAGACGAGGACCGAGATGCATTAAAACCAGTTGATGGGCAGCTGTAACATCATCATCAATAGCATTATCACTGTCCATGCACAGAATCTAGACACTATTCAACCGTTCACTTTGGATCCATTATTACCAATGATGAATCCAAATAAGAAGTTTTCTTGGGGCTAGCAAAGACAACATTAGCACTGTCTAAACCAAAATCTGTACGAAAAGGACAATAAAATCTTCATGAATCTTAGGATCAGGCATCTGCGTGCACAGCTGTGTTCCTCAATGCAGGTTAGACCTGGACCCTTAGAGCGGATCTGGAAAGAAGACAATAAACCATCCGTTGAGACGTTATCGCAAGATACTGCGTATCCAATATACTGATCATATCATCAATGAACAAGTGCTACGAACCATCATGTAACTGATCGTACCATATGAAGATCTACTGACATCAGGTTAGAAAAGAAAACTGTGTTGCTATGGTCATGGAATTTCATAACAAAGGTCTTGTACAACTAATCATCATAGGAGCTGTCAAGGAACAGAAACAGTGGAAAAAAAGAAACGACGGACTGACAACATTGTAGGGTGGACAGGGAAACCACTCGCAGAGACCCAGGTCTTGGCGCACAACTGACAGAACTGAAGGAACTTGGTGAACTGTTCTTCAGCGAGTCTTCATGGAGACTAAATAACAGTTTGTATTTGAATGCGTAGTTTTTATGATGTATAGCTTTGTGTACGGTGCATAGAAAGCAACGCTTTCAAACTCTAATGAATAATATGTATCCAATCAAATTGCAACAAAAATGACAGTAGTCAGTTCATTTTCTGAGCAGATAGGAACATTCACAAATCAAAACGCTGCTGTTGTATTTTCTAACCTATGTTTACCCAACCCCGGACTTTTAGAACAGTCCCTTCAACTGAAAGAGGATTTATGAGTGCATGTACATGTATGTTCACAGGCATGTGTGTGTGTGTGTGTGTGTGTGTGTGTGTGTGTGTGTGTGTGTGTGTGTGTGTGTGTGTGTGTGTGCACGCGCGCGCTCGCACATATCTGAGACAGGGAGAGAAGAGGGGGACGAGGGAAATCTGTGGGCAGATGACGAAGGATAAACAGTCCTGGTATTTGAGCAGAGTGGTTTCAGAGACTGGCTCATGAGGCTATCAGACAGATCACCTGTCGTGGGGCAAGGAAAGCTTTCAAAGAAAAAAAGCGAAAAAAAACGTAAACCCGTTGTTGGTAATCTTAATTTTGCCTGGCATTGTTGAAAAACAAACCCTTGTATCAGGAACTGCTATTTCTTTATACTTTACCCAGTCAGACCTCGAATATCCAGCTCAGTTTAACGCTCAAGATGTCCTGCGCTAAAATGGGGTTAAGGTTCTCAGCAATGTCAAAGCAAACCCTAAAACTTTTATCCTTTTCTATTTACAGTATGTTTCAATACCTGGCTGCCCGGCTACCGAATTTAAACTGAATCTGCTGGAAGCTTATGGCGATTCAAGACTGTACCTGCGGCTGCGTGTGCCAACCACCTGGAGGGTGAAAGATGACACCTCTGTGTCCACGGAACAGGTAATGCTCCTAACCCCCACCCCTTTCCTTTCCTTCTTTGACATTTGTCAGTTTTGCAAAGGTATCAGCTACGAAGAAATCTCTGTGAATCAATCCATTCTTCCATTCATTTTCTTACTTCCTGTCGTTAGTTCAACGCACCACTGAAGAGAAACCGTACTGTGCAATTCAGCTGGGATAACTGCAGCAGGATCACCAGCCTGTCTGAAACTGACATTCTACTGTCAGCCATAGAAGCTGTTACACTTCAATTACCGTTCAGCCAGTTCATTAACATCACTGGAGCTCGAGAGGCAGCCATGTGACGATGATAATGATAATGATGGTGATGATGATGATGATGATATGACGATGACGACGACGATGATGATGATGATGATGACAACAATGATGATGATGATGGTGACGATGATATTGATGATGATGATGATGATGATGATGATGATGGTGACGACGACGATGATGGTGATGATGATGATTATGATGATGATGATGACAACGACGACGACGACGATGACGCCGACGCCGGCGGCGACGACGACGACGACAATGATGATGATGATGATAATGAAGGAAGCGATTTGCAGCATCTATTGATATGTAGACCTATTCATAAACACCAGTCTTCGAATTGACAAACAAATTCTTCGTGAGTCTGTGAGCTGTCCTGGTTTCACTTATCAGCGCCCCTAGGGGGGGGGCCCTCCGAACAAAAAAAACCTAAACATTTTTATTTTAATTTGCTCTTTGTTTTTTTTTTTCAACTTTTTTTAAACCAAAAGCAAAAAGGGGGTTTCCCCCCCAAAGGGTGGGGGGGGCGGGGATGAACCCCCCCTTACCCCTTTACGTAGTAAATCCGCCGTAAATTACCGGGGAAAGGTGGACTGGGGATCAGACTGTCCCCTCCAAAAAGGGAAGCCCCCGGGGGTAAAAAAAAGGGAAAATCCCTTACCCCCTTTTTTCCTTTTGTTTAAATTTTTAAAAAAACTTAAAACCCATCCCTTATTTTTATGGTTAAATTTTAAACAAAAAACTTGCCCAAATTCCAGAGGCCCGGGGGGAAAAAAATTTTTTTTTAAAAGGGTCTGATAAAACCAAAAAAAAAAACCGGGGAAAAATCTTTTGCCCCGGCGGGGGTGTCCCCCGGGGGTTTTTGGTGTGTGTGGGGGGGGTTTTTTTGGGGTGTGGGGGTTGTGGGGGTTTGGTTTGTGTGGTGTGATTTAAAAAATTTTTTTAATTTTCCCCCCCCCCTTTTTTAGGTGTGGGGGGGGGTGGGGGGGGGCCCCGGAAATTTTGGTTGGGGTTGGGGGTTTTTTTGGGATTTTGGGGCCCTTTTTTTCTTTTTTAAAAAGGGTTGGGGGGGGTTTTTTTTGTTTTTGTGGGCCAGGTTTTTTTTTTGGGGGTTGTTTTTTTGGTTGTTTGGGAAAAATTCACCAACCCAAAACCCCGAAACCCCCACCAACAAAACGCCCCAACCACGAACACCCAAACAAAAAAACCCCAACCAAAACCCCCACCCCCTTTTATTTTTTTTGGGAGGTAGTAAAAAGGCATTATTGATTTGGTTCCCTAAGGGTTTTTTGCCAGGTTATTTAAAAGGGGGCTTTTAATCCTGATTTTTTATTTTGTACATGGTTCCCCCCCCTTTTTTGGGGGAAGATTTTGGAAAGAAAAAAACCGGGACTTTTTTGGGGGGAAAACTTTCATAACGTTTCGGTGGCCTTTTTTTCCCCAAAGCAAAAAAAACTAAATAAAAGGGGGGACATGTTCCCCAAAAAGTTTATTTTTCCATCTTTCTGGTTATATGGCAAATTTGAAACGAAGGGGAAAATTTTATGTCCCCACAAGCCCCCCCAAAAGGTTTTTTTTATTTTTTTTCCCTTTTTTTTACAAAATTTTTTAGAACAAAAATTTTTTTTAAAAAATTTGTTAACTGAAAAAATAATTAAAGGGGGGGTTAATGAAAAATGAAATGTTTGGGAAACATAAAAAACAAAAAAAAAATTTTTTATAAAAAATAAAAATAAAAAATTTTTCAGTATTTTTATTAACAAAGGGTGAAATGGAAAATCCCAAAAAAAAAAATTTTTCCTGAAAATGAAAAAGAAAAAAATGCAAGGGGGGAAATTTCACTGATCCCCCAAATATTTTTTAACTTAACCAAAAAAAAACGTCATGGAAAAAACAGTTTACCCAAGAAAAAATTTTAAGCAAAAACCCAAAATAAAGGCAAAACTTTTTTGTTGATTTAAATCTCCCCTTTAGGCCCCCCCCTTTACTTTTCGTATACATTTTTACCAAAAAAAATAAAAAAAAAAAATTTTAAAAAAAAAAAACCCCCAAACCACAACAAAAACACAAACCAAAATACATTTCCCAAAAAATGGGGGGGCCCCCCCCCAAAAAAAAAGGGGGGTTTTTATTTTTAGTTTTAAAAAGGGGAGGGGGGTTTGAACCCCCCTTTATTGGGGGCAGGGAGGGGGGGTAAAAATTTTTTTTTGGGAGGGGGGTTTCTTCTTTTTTTTGGGTTAAAAATTTGTTTTTTGGTTAACTTCCTTTGATTTTTTTTTTTTTTTTAATTTTTTAAAAACTTTTTTTGAAAATTTCACGTTTTTGTTTAATTTTAAAAAAAAATTTTTATATTTTCAAATGATAGAAAACCAAACCCTGAAATAAAACCAAAATATCAAAAACAAACGTTTGCATGACCTGTTTTTTTGCGTTAGGAGAAACATTTTCCGGGTAACTTAAAAATTTGGAAAACCCCATCCGGAACTTTTTTTTTGGTTAAAAAAATTTTTTCCCCTTTTTCACTTTTTTAGGTTACGGGGCGTTTTTTTTAAGCGTGTGGTTTGGAGGAAAAACCCAAAATTTTTTTTTTTTTTTAAAAAAAAGGTGTTATGGGTTCTTTTTTACTTTTTGGTTTTGGTTTTGGGGGTTTGGGGGGTTTGGGGGGTTTAAAGGGAAAAGGGGAAAAAGGAGAGAGAAGAGAAATTCCCCTTTGGTTAGAAAATTTTTTTTTTTTTCGTTTTTTAAACTTTTGTAGCTTTTGAAACGAAATTGGATTTTTTAATAAAATTTGCCCTTTGTCTTAAATTAAATTTTGAATTTGCAAAAATGTAGGGGGATTTGTTTTTTACGGGATACGTTGTAACACATATAAAAAAAGGGGATTGAAAACGGGTTTAGGGGAAAAGATTTTTTTTAACACTTTATAAACATTTTTCCCGTTGATTTTTGGGAAAGTTGCTAAATTTTTTTTTTCAAACCTCCCCCAATAATTTCCCCAATGGCAAAAGGGGAATGGGGAAAAAGGAAAAATGAAATGTGTTTTAAATTTTTTTTAAAATTTAAACCAAAAAAACAAAAAACCCCAAAACAAAAAAACAAAAAAATTTTTTTGAAATTTTTAAAATTATCACCTCCTTTTTTTTTTTTAATTTAAATTTTATTTTTTTTCCCAAAAATTCCCTTTTTAAACGTGGGAACAAAAATAAAAAAAAGAACCAAAATTAAAACCCACCCAACAAAAAACCCCAAAAAAAAAGGGGGGTTTTTAAAAACACAACCCCAAACCCCCCACCCCAACCCAAAAAAAAAGGGAAAAGTTTAATTTATTAAAGGGGAACAAAAATTTTTCTGGAAACCCCAAAGTTTTTTAAAAAAAACCCCTTATCGTTTTTGGGGGAAAAATTTTTAAAAAACCGATATTTTTAATTTTGCACCTTTCAAGGGAAATTTATTTTTTTTAAAAATTTTTTTTAAAAAAAAATTTTTTTTTTTTTTAAATTAAAATAATATTTAAAAATTTTTTTAATTTTAAAAAAAAACCCCAAAACAAAAAAAAAAAAAAAGCCAAAACCCAAAATTTTAATTTTTTTTTGGGGGGGTTTTTAAAACTTTTAACGGAAATTTATTTTAAAAAACCCCTCCGTTTTTTCAGGTCAAGGTAAAAGGGTCTCATTTCACCTTGGTGTTGTGCATCTTTTTTGTGTTAGGTGGACTGCCTTTTTCTTTGTCTGTCAAGGGCCCAGTGTGGTTGAGAAAAAGGTTAAAAAAAATGAAAAATTTTCCATTATCGTTGGTTTATGTGGCTTAAAATTTTGCACCTTTTTTTGGTTTTGGTCTTGGTGTGTGTGTGGTGTGGGTGTGGGGTGTGTGGGGGGGGGGGGGGGTGTAAAAATTCCCTTTTTTCAGAAAATTTTTTTTTCATTTTCAGATTTTTTTTAATTTTGTGATTTGAAAATTTAGGAATTTAGAAAAGGATTTTTAATCATTCCCGTTTTTGGGTGGTGTTCTTTGGCTCAAGAGTATACAGGGAAGAAACCTATGCAGGGTGGGTGGTATTCTGGTTTTTTTTGGGGGTAAAAATAGGTTTTTATCCATTGGCAACCCCTTTATGAACCCCTTTTGGAAAACCCCCTTTATACAGTTGAAAATGTTACACGGGGAAGTATCCCCTAAAAGAATGATCCAAGATCTGGATTTTTCAAACCCAAAAGATTTTTACAAAAAACCAAAGTTAAACCACAATTGTTTAAATAATGTCATCATCTTTTGTTTTTATTTTAATTTCAATTTTTATATTTTTTTGCAAAATTTTAAAGAAGAAAATGTTAAACGTTTCAATCTTTTTCAAAAAAAGGGAAACTAAAAACAAATGTTTGTTTTCTGTGCCCCAAAACAACAAAAACCAAAAAACAAAAACGGGGCACCTAACTTCACAAATTTGGACATAACAAGCTCCAAGGTTTTTAAAGTAAAACGACACCCCAGTTTAAAAACTTATTTAACCCCTAAATTAAGTTTGGGCCACAAGAAATTTAGTTTATCAAAAATGAAAACTTTAATCCCCTTTGGTTTTTTGTAAATCACGATCACTTACTAAAAAGAAATTTTTTGTGAAATCGCCCAATTTATTATGTAAACATTTTTAAATTTTAATTCTTAGTGTTTTTCAGGTTGATGAGTTAATGTTGAAGGGAAACGTGAATTTTTTTGGGTTTGTTTTTTATTTGAGAAGATATAATTACATGCCCCAAAATTATGCAAAACAACTAAAGGGAAATTAAATTTTCATTCTTAGCTACGGCTAATTTATAACTTCCTATCAAAAGCAAATATATACACTCACCCCAAAATACCCCAAAAGAGCACCCCCCCACACACACAAAAACACACACACACCCACACCCACAAACACACACCAAAAAACCAAACCCACATTCATGCATGGAGAAAAAAACCAAAGAAACTTTTGGGTTGGGGTATAGGAATTTTTTAATTGAAATTACCCAAGTCACTGCAAGTGTGGCTGGTTGATGCTGTGTGGGGAAAATGTGTCATGACCCCCACCGAAAAATATTATTTCAAAAATTTATCAAAAACATTACAAAAGGTAGAAAAAGGGACAAAAAATTTTATTACAAAAACATCCCAAATTTTGTTGCGGAGTGGAATTTGTTTATTTTTTCAAATTTTAGAAAATACAATTTTACAAAATTTCTCACAAATTTTTTTTTGTGGTAGGTAGAAAAGGTGGGGACGTGGGAGGTTTTTATTTAGTTCACATCTTTCTAGTGTTATAATATTAAAATAACGTTTTCCACATTTTAAAAAGTTTAAAAGGGGTGAAAATAATTTAATGAGCAAATCAAAATGTTCCTGTTCCTAGAAAGTTCCTTAGTACAACTACAAATTTATACACTTTTTTAAAAAAACCCACACAACACACACCAACCACAACACACACACCAAAAACCGCCACCACAACCGGCCCCACACACACACACCAACAACAACACACCAACACAAACCCTTTTTAGACAACCATTGCAAAAAAAAAAAAAAAAATTTCCATTTACAGATCCTGCTGACACTTAAAAAAACACATTAAATCGGTACACCCCCCCCACTCCCCCGAATACACTTCCACACCATTTTAATTGCTAAGGCCTTTAAAAAGTTGGGAATTAATCCAAACCCCCTAATGTAAGCACTTGACATTGGGTTGCATAACGCCACGCACATTACCCTTTTTTTTGTTTGTACGTGATGCACACAACACCGCTCTTTTTCCCCACCACAGTGGCACAACACAGAACTGCAAATACGTGATCACAAGCTTTTTCTCGGCTTTTAAGTATTTTTCATGTTTTACTACCCCTGATACCCTTGGATGGAAAATCACCCCAACAATCATGTCGAAAACTCGTTGGGGTTTTTGAAGGCCCGCCCCCCTGCCCCTTTTTATCGGCCTGCCCTTCCCTTCCCATGGTTTTTTAGTTTGTCCTTTTTCACGACTTTCTTCAGTCTTCGACACGTTGTTTACTTCGGAAAGGGAAATAGGTAGATACGCATGGTGAGAGGGGTTACGGGAATCCCCCGTCAGTCTAAAAATTTTGGGGGTAACTAACGGGCGGCAGACCCCGGGGTCATGAATGGGGAATGCATTCTAACCGGGGTCAGTTTAACCCCCGGTTCCGTACCCCCCGGAGGGAAACAAAAGGAAAGGGCAACAGGGGTTTGTCCAGAATAAAAGCCTCAGGGAACGATCTCATATACCCGGGTCTTTTTTTTGAGGGAATTTTTAACACACCACACACCACACACACACACACCACATTTATTTTCCCCGTTTATTAGAATTTCCCCGTAGTGCTGTAAAAAAGGGGAGGCATTGTTTCCACAAAATTTTTTGTACATAAACCATAAATGATGGAATGTATCTGTAGTGTGTGTATGTAGTATGTATGTATGTATGTATGTTGTTGATGCATCCACACAAAACCCCAAACCAACACCACACACACCACACACACCACAAACGCGGTGTGTGTTGTTGGCGCGGCACGCCCAGGTTTTGTGGTGTGTTGTGTGTGTGTGTGTGGGTTTTGTGTGTGTGTGTGTGTGTGGTTTTCTACTCATACGTACACCCCTCCATACATTCATTTCTTCAAATTTTTGGTTGTAGTACAATAATTTTTGTTTGGTACAAAGTGCTCATTACTGCATGTTAGATAAGATAATGTTTCTATGCCCCGCCCACGCAAAAGGGGCCCCTCGGGGGTCTGCCTGACTTGGGATGTTTTTAAAAGAAGCGGCGGAAAATAAAAGTGGGTGTGTGTTTGGTGTGTGGGGGGGGGGGGGGGGGGGGCAGTAGAAAAAAAAAATGAGGGTGGAAAACGGGGGGAAAAAGATTGCAAAATGAATTTCCCGGATTTGTGGACCCTTGTAACCCTGTTTTTTCTTCTTCTCTTTCTTTTAAAACAAATCAGAAAATAAAATCATCGTTTGTACGTACGTCGTGTATGAAAGAAGGTAGGTTGACAGTCGTCGATTTCTGAAAAATTTTGGGTGCTGTTCGTTCGTTTTTTTTTTTTTCACCCTTTGGGGTGAGAATACCCGAATCAGAGAAGTGGTAGTCTCATTTGGTCCCAAAGGGATATAATACAGACCAGTCAGTCCTGCCCCTGATGAGAAAATTTAGCGAACGAAGGCCCGGGCAGGCGACAGGAAGGTTTGTCTTTAAAAATATTCAGTGGTCCCTATGCTGCTGGTGGGGTTCCATATTTATAATTTTTTCCTCGATTTTTGTTCTATTTTTTTTTTTTTCACCCCTCCCCTTCCACGCCCCTTTTGTACTCCAGTTTTAAGAAAGGGGAGTACTTTGAAGGGGGAAAGGGAAGGGAAAAGGTTGTTTGTCTGTTTGTTGTGTGTCCTGGCAAAAATTGTTCCCCTGACAGGGCAAAAAATGGGTCGCTGATTTTAATAATAATTATTGCACTTAACAATACTCTTTTTTCCGCTAGGCCAAAAACAAATTTCCCACCATATCTACATATGAAAATTTAAGGGGTCCTTTCAGTTCCATACAAGAAAAATTTTATTTTCAGTAATTCAAAAAAAAAAAGGAGGAGAGGTAATTAGACAGTTCATGTTATTTGGGCAAGGAGAGGAAGGGAGGGATGAAAAAAAATATCAGTTTCTGTGGAGGTTTTTTTGGCTCTTCAGTTCCAGTTTTTTTTTGTTTAACAAAATTTGCCCCCTTTGCTTGCTTCAATGTCTTATGATTTTTTTTTTTCAATTTCACTACTTTTTTTTTCAGAAAACTACATTTTTGTCAATTTACTATGTTTTTTTTTGTTTCAATTTCATAGATAAAATTTTTACTGAGACTGTTTTCCCAAATATGTTTTTATGAAAACACCCATCTGAAATAAAAAAAAACAACAAAAATTGCAAAAGACAAAAAAAGACTTGCATAAAGTACACAGGGGCTTAGTTTTTGTGTTAGGTAGCAAATGCTATTTTAGTCACAGGGATCATACTTGAACACAATTTGGAAAAAAGACCTCCATGCTGCAGAATCATATTTTCAGTGTCAGGTGAAAGTTCTCATTTACCTTGGACATTTTTGTGCATCCGTTTTAGATGTAGGCTGAGACTGCCTTTTTCTTTGTCTGTCAAATGGGCCAAGTGTGGTTTGGAAATTTAAAAAAAGGGTTTTGCCTTTTTTTTTGTTTGTCCTTTTTTTTTGCCCCTTTTTTTTTTTGGGGTTTTTGGGTTTTTGGGTTTTTTTTTTTGGGGAAAAAAAGGGTTTAAAAGAATGTGGTCAAAAAATTTTTTGTTTCTGTGGTTTGTTGTTTTTTTTAAAAAAAAAATTTTTGGAAAAGAAAAAAAGAAGAAAAGAAGGGGAAAAAAATTGAAAAAAAAAAACCATTTTTTTTTAAAAACAAATTTTTTTTAATTTTTCAAAAAAAAAAAATTTTGGCCTTTTGCAAAAAATGAAAAAAAAGTAAGGAAAAAAAAAGGATTGGGAACTTCCCCAATTTGGTTTCTTTCTCAAAAAAAAGTCAAAAAAAAAAACAGTTTTACCCTGTTTTTTTAAAGTTTTTAAAAAATTTAAAAAAACAGGTTAAAACCCTTTTTTTGGGGGATTTTAAATTTGGTCCCCACCCCCCAATTTAAATTTGTTTATTTTGGTGGTTTTCCCCAAAAAAAATTTTAAAAAAATTAAACCCATTTTTTAAATGCTTTTTTTTTTTAGTAAAAATGGTTTTTTAAAAAATTAAAAACCTCCCCTTAATTTTTTTTTTGGGGGGTTAAAAAGGTTTTTTTTTTTTATATCCCCCAAAATTTTGGGGGCAAAAAATTTTTGGAAATTGTTTTTTTTAAAAAATTTGGGGGTTGCTTTGGATTTTTAAATGGCAAAAAATTTAAAAAAAAAAAAAAAAAAAAATTTAATTTTTTTAAAAAAATTTTTTTTAAAAAAAAAAAACAAAAAAAAAAAACCCTGCCCTTTTTTTTTTGAAAATTTATTTTTATCAGTTTTTTTTCTTTTTTTTTTAATTTTTTTCCCCAGGAAATGTATAAGTTTTAAACCCGGGGGCCAAAAAAATTTAAAAAAAAATTCCCAAAAAAAACAAATTAAAAGAATACTGTGTAAGAAATGTAAATTGCTGTTGTTCTTTGTGACCCCCACACACACACACACAACAACACACACACCCCACAACCACCCCAACACAAAAGGGAAAAAAGACACCCCTAATTTGGTTAAAGGTGACAACTATAAACGTGGTTTTGTTGATCAACCAGATTTTCCCCAAAAACAAAAAGGTTTTTAAAAAACTTTCCCCCCCCCGGAAAAATTTTCAAATTTTCCCAGGTGTTTTCAAGGGAAAAAAAAAACCTTTATTTTTTTAAAAAAAAAAACCTGCCAAATTATGATATTAGGAAATTTTTTGAAAACACACCTTTTCTAAAAAAAGGGGAACCTAATTTCCACTGTTGTAGTGTGGGTCAAGGTATGGAAAAATATTCATTTTTAAATATTACCATTATTTAATTTTAATTTTAGAATTAAAAAAATTTGATTTACTGAGACTGATTGCCAAAAAAAAAAAAATATGTTTAATAATTTGAACCCAAAACAACCATATTCCTGGTAAATACCAAACAAAAACAAAAAAAAATATGCATAAAAAGGGGGGGGAGGGAACAAAACAAAGACTTGCATAAAAAAGTACACAGTGCTTTAAAAAAATTTTTTTTGCTGTTTAAAAGGTAAGGCGCAAATGATATTTTTTAGGGTTAACACCCCCATGGGTAATCTCAATAACTTGGGGGGACCACAATTGGGAAAAAAAAGGGGGAACCTTCCATGCTGGCAGAAAATTTTCTTATTTTTTCCAGGTGTTCCAAAGGTGGTAAAAGTTTTCCTTTTTCAATTTTTCAACCTTGGAACCATGGGTTGATGGCAATTCGTTTTATTTAGATGGGGTTTGGGGGTGGAGGGGGGACTGCCCTTTTTTTCTTTGGGTCTGTCAAAACTGGCCAGGTTTGGTGGTTTGAAGAAAAAGGTTTAATAAAATTTTAAAAAAACTGGGATAATAATTTGCCATTAAAATCAGTTAAGGTGTTATGTGCAATTCTTATTTTTTTTGCACCCCCTTTTTTTGTTTTTTGGTCTTGGTTTGTTTTGTTGTGTTGTGTGTGTTGTGGTTGTGTTGTGGGTGGTGTGTGTTGGTGTGTGTTTGTGTGTTGTGTGTTGTGCTGTGAAAAAAATACCCTTTTTTTTCAGGGCGGGGGGACAAAATTTTTTCATATTTCATTTTCAAGAATTATTTTTTTCTTAAAAAAATTTTGCTGATTTGATTTTTTTTTTACCTTTCTAGGATTTAGGATGTCTTGAGGGTCACAGGCATTTTTTAGTTTGGGCATTTTAGGGATCCTCCACAATTTCCTTTATGTTGGGCTGGGCTGTTCAAATTTGAGCTTGGCAAGTGGGAGAATGATTATCAGGTGGGGTTCAAAGAAAAAAACCCTCAAACTGTCATTGGGGGAGCGAAGTGAGTATGTTTCATGGCAATTTCTAATATTACCCTGTTTGGAATTTCCCACATATAAAATAACAATCCCCATGAAAAAATCAATTTATTTCCCATTTGTGGCCAGTGTCCTTGTTTTTAACATGAAACAATTTTTGTTTTTTGCTATTTAAAAAAAAACCCATTTTTCTTTTACAGTTTTGGAAAAAAAAATGTTCCCCCCACCAGGGGGAGCGGAATGTTTAATCCACACCACACACACAAAATGAATTGCATTCCACCAAAGGATATACTGGGAATTAACTATTTGGGTTCATAAACCCCGCCATTTTCAGATTTTGTTGTACAGTTAAAAATCCATGGGGTCATTTTAGGGCCCAAATCAGATTGTTGTTAACACAATTTTAAAAATAAAAAATTCTGGTTTCCATCCAAATATTAATTGTTGGGTTCTAGAAATCTACCATGTATATTTTGTATATTTTGTTGGTGCAAGGATTTTCTGAAAAAGGTAAAAGGAAAAAACATGATTAGGCGTTTCAAATTCCTTTTTCTCAAAAAAACAAAAAAACAGGGGAAAAGCTAAAAAGATTACATATTTGTTTTGTTACATTTTCAAGTGCCCAAAAATTCGATTCAAAACTTAAGGGGCTTACAAGGGTTTAATATTCGGGAGTTGGAGAAAATACCAGGGATAACCTATAAAACACGTTTCAAAAACATAAAACTTATGCAGGGGGGTGGGTACCAGTTAACCAAAACAAAGCTCATAGGTTATAATATTTGGAGCTGAAAAAAACAGGACTTTTTTTACCTTAAAAGAATAACACGTTTTAAAACAAAATATTATTGGCCAAAGGACCCAGTTTACCAACCCTTTAAAAGTGTTGGGATTCCACATAGGGTAAAAATTGTTCAGTTTTAATCAAAAAAAAATACCATGGGGGACAAACTTTAAATGCAATGGTTGGAAGTTATTTTTGTTAAAAACAAATCAGCGGGATCCACTTACTAAAAAAATGGAAAAAATAAATTTTTCTTGTGAATCGCCAAATATTATTATGTTTATAAACATTTTTAACATTTTTTACATGGTTCTTTAGTGTGGATCTTCAGTGTTAGATGAGGGCTTTAATGTAGGAATGAAAAAAAAAGGGCTTTTGGCAAATTTTGGGAGTTTGTTTTTCATTTGAAGGATGAAGTTATAATTTACATTTGCACAAATACTATTTGCAAAAAAACAACCTAAAGAAAAATTAAATTTAAACATCTCAATTAAAGCTATAAACGGCTTAAATTTTATAACTTCCAACAATCAAGCAATTATTTAACTATAACCACTCACAACACACCCCCCCCCCCCTTTTACACCAACAGAGCCCACCACACAACACACACACCCCACACCACAACCCACCACAAACCCCCCCCACCCCCAACACCCACACAAAACACTCCACACCACCACAACAATTTATTTGCATGCGAGGGAACCAAAAACCAAAGAAAAAAACTTGGGTTGGGTATATCAGGAATCTATGAATTGAAATTTACCCGAAATACGCTCCACTGCAAGTTTTGCTGGCCCCCCCCCCCCACCCCCCCCCCCCCCGCTGGTAGATTTTGGCTTTTTGCATGTCGGGAAATTGGTTGGTCATTGGGGACAACCACCCTTGAATAAAAAAAAATGGGTTTTTAATATTTCATATTGTGTGAATCAAATCTCTTACATAGTTCAAAAGCAAAGGTTCAAATAAGAATTTCATTCTACAAAATACATTTTCCCCTTAAAAAAGTTAGGTTGCTTGAGTGGGATATAAAAGTATTTTTTTTCAAAATTATAGAACTAAAGTTTATAAACCAATTTTCTTATACTAATTTTCTCCACAAAATAATCCAATTAATTTATTTTCTTGTTGGTCAGGTTAGGAAAATCGGGCTCGGGGGGGGAATGTGGGAAGGTTTTTAAATTTAAGTATTCATCAATCATTGTTCATAAGGTGTTTATTATATATTAAAAAAAATATATATATTAAAAATCCCAAGTTATACTTTTTCCAATACCATTTAGGGAAAAATTGCTCCTTTATCATAAATTGACTGATAAAGTTTATCCAATAAATTGGGGGAGCCACAAAAAAACTTCAAAAAATAATGGCTTATCCTGTTTCCATAGGAAAAAAAAAATAAAAAAACAAGTTTTCCTTATGTACAATTAACCTACAAAATTTTTTCCATCACCCCACTTGTTTAAAAGGGGGGGAAAAACCAAAACAACCACCCACACCCCAAAACACCACACAAACACACACCCACAACACCACCAACCCCCCCCCACCCACACACACCTCCCACACGGCACCCACCCACACATCAGTATAAGGGCTTCGTGCGGACCTCAAAACTCTCCATACCACCCACAACACTACCATACTAACCACACAACTACCCAACACCACAAACTAGTCCCCTTTAAAGGGACAAAAATAACCAATTGCAAAAAAAAATAAAATAAAAAAAAAATAAAAAATCCATTTTACATGGGGGACCTCACTTGGGCCATTGGACACTTTAAACACAAACATTAAAAACCTCGGGTTCCAACCTTTTACCCCCCCACTCGCCCCACAGGGACATAACCACTTTTCACAAACTTCCATGCATTTACCACTTTTGCTTAAAAAAGGTGGCCTTTTTACCAAATATGTGCTTGGGGAAAAAATTTAAAACTCCAAAAAAAAAAAAAAACCACTTACTCATTGAATATTATTTTGCACTTTGCACAAAATTGGGCTTATGCATTTAACCGCACAAACGCACATCTTTACACATTTGGGGGGATGTTTGTTACGTGCATTTGCACACAAACCCCTGCTCTTTTTCTCCCTTCACCCCACCCACATCGCCAAGCCAACCACCCACAACAGTAACATTTTTGGGCACAAAATTTACCAAGGTTTGGAATACCCCCCCCCCACCAACCAGCTTTTTACTGAGGCTTTTCAAGTATTTTTTTTTCTTACTTTTTCATGGTTTTGGACCGCCCAACCCTTTTCTGGATACCTTGGGGGGAATCAGGTTCAACTATATACACCACCCAATAACAATTCATGGGGTTCGAAATTTCAAAAGCCTCCGGGTCTGTGGGGTTTATGAAGGGCCCCACTGCCCCACTGCCGTTTCAAATATACGGCCTTGCCGTTCCATTCACGATGGTCTCATCTTTTAGATTGTCGCCATGTTTTTCACGGAAAACTTAACCTACCTCAGGGTCTTCGAAATTCGGTTTGTTTTACTTTCGGGGGGTAAAAAATGCAGGGGGGAAATATTAGGTTAAGCCATACGGCATTGCAGGCTGGAGAAAAAGCGAGATTTACGGGGGGAATCCCCTGTCAGTCTTAAAAAAAAATAAGTTCGGGGGGCCGGGGTTAAACTAATAAAAATAAACCGACGGGGGCAGGGGGACCGCGGCTTCATTTGAATGGCAAAAATGCATTCTAAAACCCAGGGGGCGGGTTCCCAGTTTAAAACCAACGCCGTTTCCGTACCCCCGCCGGGGGGAGGTTAAAAAAAAATCATAAAAACTTAAAACCGGGAGGTCAAAAAACAAAGGGGCGGGTTGGGGGGTCCATTTTTGAAAAATATAAAAGCCATCAGGAGGGGAAAACCCCGCCCCGATTTTCTTCATATACCGGGATTACCCTTTGTTCCTTTTGTTTTCGGAGGTATTGAGAGTTTTGAAAAAAAAAAAAAAAAAAAACCACCCACAAAAACCACAAACACACACCCACACCAACACACAACCACATTTTTAGTTTTCCGCCGCTTCCTATTAAGAAAAAAAATCATTCCCCTAGTCCAGTTTGCTGTAATTTTGAGGCAGGCATTGTTACCGACAAAAAATTAATTGTTAACATAACAAAAACCCATAAAATGATGGAATTGAATGAAAATCTTTATGTTATGTTGGTTGTATCGTATGTTATGTTATTGTATTGTATTGTATGTTATGTAGTTTTATGGTATGCAATTCCCCACACAACCACAAACCACCCACACACACCCAAACCACACCCCAAACACACCACAACACACCACCCCCCCCCAAACCACCAACCACCCAACAAATACCGCGTGTGTGTTGTGTGGTCTTGTGCGCGCGCCACTCGCTCGAGCGTTTGTGTGTGTGTGTGTGTGTGTGTGTGTGTGTGTGTGTGTGTGAGTGTGTGTGTACCATACATAATACATTACGTACACTCATACATACATACATTCATTCATTCATTTAGGGTTGTATGTACAATAATTTTGTCGTAAACTATGACTGCCTACATTCTCTGCACTGGACTTAGTAATTAAGATAATGTTGCTTATGCCCAGCCGTCCGCCAAAGGGCCACATCAGGGCTGTCTGCACTGGACTTGGAATGATTCTTTATAGAAGCGGCGGGAAAATAAAGTGGTTGTGTGTTTGTGTGTGTGTTGGGGGGGGGGGGGGGCAGTAGAAAAAAGAAAATGAGGATGGAAAACAGGGAATTAGATTGCAAATATAGAATTCTTCACTAGCAGCATTTGTGGACCGTTGTAATCCCTGCTTTCTCTCTCTCTCTCTTTCTTTACATACAGACATACAGATAAATACATACATACATACGTTTGTACGTACGTACGTGTATAGATAGATAGGTAGGTAGACAGATCGATCGATCTTCAGTGTAAATTTGGCTGCTGTTCGATTCTGTTTTTTGTTTTTTTCACCCTTGGGAGTGAGAATACCACAGAATCAGAGAACGTGGTATGTCTCCATTTGGTCCTACTAATGGAGTATAATACAGACACAGTCAGTCCTGCCTACCTGATGAGTCCAATTCAGCGAACGAAAGGCCTCGGAGCAGGCGACAGGAATGGTTCTGTCTTCAAAATGTATTCCAGTGGTCCCATATGCTGCTGGTGAAGGGTTCCATATTTATAATTTATTTCCTCGATTTTTCGTTCTCATTTTCTTGTTTTCACCCGTCCCCCCTTCCCACGCCTCCCTTTTTTGTACTCCCAGTTCTTAAAGAACAGGGAGTACTTTAGAATGGGAAGGAAGAAATGCTGTCTGTTTGTCTGTCTTGTCTGTGTGTCCGTGGTCAAAATGTGTTCCACTCGATCCAGACAAAACTACTGGGTCGATCTTTCTGGAAATTTGTAGGCATGCTCATTATGGGTCAAGGATGATGCCCGACGTTTTAGTTTACCGTTACAGCCGTTACTAACGGCTGTAACGGCCTGTAACGCTTTTTCTTCGTTATGGAATATCTCAGAAAGTACTTGGCCGATCTTTGTGAACATTAGCAGGTATGTTCATTATGGGTCACGGATGATGCCTGATGTTTTAGTTTACCCCGTTATAGCCGTTACTAACGGCTGTAACAGTCTGTAACGGTTTTCTTCTTTTTAGAATATATTAACAAGTACTTGGCCGATATTTCTGGAAATGTGTAGGTATGTTCATTATGGGTCAAGGATGATGCCCGATGTTTTAGTTTACCGTTATAGCCGTTGCTAACGGCAGTAACGGCCTGTAACGCTTTTTCTTCTTTATGGAATATCTCAGAAAGTACTTGGCCGATCTTTGTAAAAATTAGCAGGTATGTGCCTTATGGTTCATGAATGATGCCCGTTGTTTTAGTTTACCCCGTTATAGCCGTTACTAACGGCTGTAACGGCCTGTAACGGTTTTTCTTCTTTATAGAATATCTCAGAAAGCACTTGACCGATCTTTCTGAAAATTTGTAGGTATGTTCATTATGGGTCACAAATAATTTCCGATGTTTTAGTTTACCGTTATACCGTTACTAACGGCTGTAACGGCCTGTAACGCTTTTTCTTCTTTATAGAATATCTCAGAAAGCACTTGGCTGATCTTTCTGAAATTTGTAGGTAGGTTCATTATGTGTCACGGACGATGCCCGATGTTTTAGTTTACCGTTATAGCCGTTGCTAACGGCAGTAACGGCCTGTAACGCTTTTTCTTCTTTATGGAATATCTCAGAAAGTACTTGGCCGATCTTTGTAAAAATTAGCAGGTATGTGCCTTATGGTTCATGAATGATGCCCGTTGTTTTAGTTTACCCCGTTATAGCCGTTACTAACGGCTGTAACGGCCTGTAACGGTTTTTCTTCTTTATAGAATATCTCAGAAAGCACTTGACCGATCTTTCTGAAAATTTGTAGGTATGTTCATTATGGGTCACAAATAATTTCCGATGTTTTAGTTTACCGTTATACCGTTATTAACGGCTGTAACGGCCTGTAACGCTTTTTTCTTCTTTATGGAATATCTCAGAAACTATACTGACTTCCATAAAAAAAACGCGAAAACAAAACAAGCTGAAGGTTGGGGGTGAATTTTATTGGTCACAATTGTACAGAGTGGAAGCGAGAATTCAACGTGATTTGATTCATTACACCTGTAATGTGTGAAAATGTCATCAGCAATATGTCTTTGTGTGGAAAATCCAAGGTCACGTGACAAACCAGCTTGAAGTCCTAATACCGTGTGTGGCCACCATTTGCATGGACAACTGCTTCACACCTGCGGCTCATTGAGTGGACCAGGTGGTTGATGCGTCCCCTTGGCACACCAGCCCACACATGGACGATGGCCTGGTGAAGTTGAGCCGCTGTTGCTGGTCGTGGACGCAGGAGGTCCAACCGTCTGCCAAGTTAATCCCAAAAATGTTCTATTGGGTTTAAATCGGGACTGAGGGCTGGCCAGGGCAGCACATTGACGTTGTTATGCTGAAGAAATTGCTGGGTGGCCCTGGCGGTGTGTGGTCTTGCATTGTCCTGTTGGAATGTCCAGTTTGGGTGTTGCGCAAAAAAAGGATCGACATGGGGTCTGAGCGCCTGGTTGATGTAGCGCTGTGCATTGACACCCTGTCCGCGACCAGGACCAATGTTCTGAAAGATGACTGGTCCTATGGCGTGGTTAATGCCAATTGCACCCCATATCATAACGTTCGGGCCTCCCCAGGGGTTCCGCTCTACCACACAGGAGTCAGCATAGCGTTCACCAGGTCGACGCCATGTTCTGACACGACCGTCAGCCATGTCAATACAAAAACGGCTCTCATCTGAGAACAGTATGCGTCCCCACTGCTGCCTGCGCCAGTTGATTCGGGCTTGTGCCCACTGCAGCCTGTCCTGCCGGTGTCTTGGTGTCAGTACCGGACCTCTGTGAGGACGCCTACATGCCAGCCCGTTCTCCTGAAGATGCCGCCGTAGAGTGTTGAGGCTGATTCGTTGCTGGAGATTCCCAGGCACCTGTCGAGCAGTGTTAGCGGCTGTTTGCCGCCTGTCCCGCAGATGGGTTCGAACAAGATGGTGATCCTCTCTTTGTGTGGTGACCCAAGGACGGCCTGGCCGGGGACGATCATCAGTGGTACCAGTGACTCGCATGCGGTGCTGCAGACGATAGATGGTTGAGATGTGGACGTTAAAGATGTTGGCGACCTGCCTGGCATCCACACCAGTCTCCTGATGGCCTAGGGCACGATTGCGTTCCTCTGCTCGTAGTCTTAGCATCTCTGTAGCGCTCAGACGGCAAGTCGTTACCTGAACCTTGTAGCGCGGCTTTATTAAGGCTGCATGCCTGGGAACTTGTCGCTGGTTAACTTTGCTCTGCATGGTGTGCACGTGCCTCACATGCAGCAACCAGTTTGCCATTTTTGCTGACCCTCCAATGCCGGGAATGATGTGTTGCTCACACAATTTTTTCACTGCACGTGAGTCTTGGACCCAAACAACTTGCCACAATGGTTCAATATTGTATATTCACCCTTTTCACCCGAAAAATAGCCTTTCAAATTTTCGCGTTTTTTATGGAAGTCAGTATACTTTGCCGATCTTTGTGAACATTAGCAGGTATGTTCATTATGGGTCACGAATAAGGCCCGATGTTTTAGTTTACTGTTATAGCCGTTACTAACGGCTGTAACGGTTGTTTTTCTTAGTTGCAATATCTCAGAAAGTACTTCGCCGATCTTTGTGAAAATTAGCAGGTATGTTCATTATGGATAAAGGATGATGCCTGATGTTTCAGTTTACCGTTATAGCCATTACTAACGGCTGTAACGGCCTGTAACGTTTTTTTTTTCTTTATGGAGTATCTCAGAAAGTACTTGGCTAATCTTTGTGAACATTAGCGGGTATGTTCACTATGGGTTACGGATGATGCCCGATGTTTTAGTTTACCGTTATACTGTTACCAACGGCTGTAACGGCCTGTAACGCTTTTCTTCTTTATGGAATATCTCAGAAAGTACTTGGCCGATCTTTGTGAAAATTAGCATGTATCTTCATTATGGGTTACGGATGATGCCCGATGTTTTAGTTTACCGTTATAGCCGTTACTAACGGCTGTAACGGCCTGTAACGGTTTTTCTTCTTTATAGAATATCTCAGAAAGTATGTGGCCGATACTTCTGAAAATTTGTAGGTATGTTCATTATAGGTCACAGTTGATGCCCGATGTTTAAGTTTACCGTTATAGCCGTTACTAACGGCCCATAATGGTTTTTTTCTTTATGGAAAATCTCAGAAAGTTCTTGGCCGATCTTTCTGAAAATTTGTAAGTATGTTCATTTTAGGTCACAGACGATGGCCGATGTTTACCAGAATAGCCATAACGAACGATTGCACCAGCCCAAGACAGTTTTTCCTCTTTATGGAATATCTCACGCGTATTCAGGATGAACTGGGAGTACGTTTATATGCTTTGCATCTTGTTTTTCTTTTTTACTTTTAAAAAAGTTTTTACCAAGTCATTAATGTCATGACAGTGGAGTTATCAGCTCGCACGTGTTTTCTCCCACTACAAAATTGTTCAGTATCTATCTATCTATCTATATATATATATAGAGAGAGGATATATATATATATATATATATATATATATATATATATAATAATATATATATATATATATATATATATATATAATTATAAACAAAGCTTGCTCTTATGTCTTAGATTGAAGAAATAGAGGGAGATAAGCATTATGTCATCTAAGACAAAAGAGCAAGCTTTGTTTATAATTGAATATTTCTTGCAGTCATTGCAACACCAAGCTGCTCTGTAAGTTGCTGGAATGGTGCTCGGTACTTATCCTTGGAATTTATTAGTTTGTTGTAGATATATATACAATTCTTAGCCGCTGACAATGCTTGAGTTATTTAACAGCAGTGCTGACCATTCTGACTGTTCCGTATCTTTTGATCTCCCTTTCATTCTTGAGTGGATCAAGCATTGTAGCTCAAAGATTGTCCCCTACACTCTATACTGTTTGCATAAAGTTCTTAAGTTTTCAGCAACATTTTTTCATCTCCACGCTTTCGTTTTGTTTCATTTACTACCCTTCGCTGGCTGCTTTGGGGGTGCTGTTGGATTCTTTTTTGAACCCTTGGTGATGAGAAAACCACAGAGTTATGAACTGTGGTGTGTCTCTAATTGACGCCAAGAGCACAAACACCATCAACCGTGTGTCCCTGATATGTCCGATCCAGCGAACGGAAGGCCTTGGAGCAGGCAATACATACAGATCTGTCTTCAGGAGGGATTACGATAATTCTCTCATGCAGCTAGTTAAGCGTTTTCATAATTTTAACATATTTTCTCGATTTTATGCTTCCATTTTCGTCATCTAAATGCCCTGAAGACTCTAATCTGTGCTTTTGTTCTGTCTCGGCTCGACTATTGTAACTCCCTCCTTGCCGGTTGACCCTCAAGGCTCATCTCTAAACTTAAAAAAACTCAGAACAATACCGCCCGTCTGATCTCCCGCTCCTCTAGATCTGATCACATATCACCAATTCTGTCATCCTTACACTGGCTCCCAGTTCAGTCTCGCATTCACTTTAAAGTTCTCCTCCTGGTTTTCAAATCACTGAATAATCTGGCTCCCTCCTACCTCTCTGACCTCCTCCATCCCTATGTTCCGTCTCGCAACTTACGCTCATCCACCGATTCTCGTCTGCTTCGGCTTCCCTCCGCTCGCCTGAAAACCTCAGGCCAACGATCTTTCTCTTACCAGGCGCATGCTCTGTGGAATAGTCTCCCTTCTTCTCTGCGTAACACGGACTCTTTAGAGACTTTTAAAACCACCCTAAAGACACATCTTTTCCCTCGGACTGATTAATGATATCCACTTACACCACTGTGCGCGTGTTTGCTGATGTTGAACGCGCGCGTGTGTGAGTTTTTGTTTGTTTTTGCTTTTTTTCCGCGGTGTGTGTGTGTGCGCGCTTAGAATTAGAATTTTATCATGTTTATCTGCAATATGCGCTTTGGGCTCTCACGAGGTAGAGCGCTCTATAAATATCCTTTTACATTACATTACATCTACCCCCCCCCCCCCCCCCCTCCTATTTTGTTGTAAAGTTCAAACCTTTGCCCAGCCATTCCTGTGACTGGAGAATTGACCTGTACATGATTTCCCCCACTGCTTAATTGTTTGGCATTATATGCATATATATATATATAGAGAGAGAGAGAGAGAGAAAAAGGATAGATGTATATACATGTATGTGTATATACGCACATATAGATATTCAGAGAGAATATATATATATATACATATAATATATATATATATATATATATATATATATATATATATATATATATATATATATATTATATATTTATATATAAAATAAATTCCAAGGATAAATACCGAGCACCATTCCAGCAACTTACAGAGCAGCTTGGTGTTGCAATGACAGCAAGAAATATTCAATTATAAACAAATCTAAGACATAAGAGCAAGCTTTGTTTATAATTGAATATTTCTTGCAGTCATTGCAACACCAAGCTGCTCTGTAAGTTGCTGGAATGGTGCTCAGTACTTATCCTTGGAATTTATTAGTTTATTGTAATTTAGTCCCTTGCGGATTCATTCCAAGAACTGGCCCTCAGCACTTGTGTCTTAAGAGGTTATCATTTTATATTTTCTACTTTTCACAAGAAAATGTAGCTTGTTTTGCTCTTTCATGATTTTCTTTTGCTTCTTAGGTGGCACCTTTGGTTGGTTTTTTGAAAACTCAACAAACATACTACGGTATTGCACACCAGCCTTTTCTGGGATAGCATTCTTCTTAAAACCGAAAAGGCAGAGGAGTCAAATTACCATTTTCCGTGGTCACTGAGGAGAAACAATCAGGTTTCGAAATATCGGTGTCTGACCAGGAGTTATATATGTTAGTGAGTTTCCTTCCTATTGGAGACTGCCCCCCCCCCCCCCTCCCCTTGGAGACTATAAGCTTGCTGAAGGCTCATTTTGAGAAGCATTTATTTTCTTTTCCCATTCACCCACTCAAGCACATACTATTAGTTAGGCAGAATTATCTACTACTGCAGATATGAATGCCTATCTTCCCCCTATTTCTTCAATCTAAGACATAAGAGCAAGGTTTCGTTATATATATATATATATATAATATATATATATATATATATATACAGTTAAAACAAGTTAAAAGAGGAATCTTAAAACTAAGATCTTAAACTTAAGATTCCTCTTTTAACTTGTTTTAACTAATGTTGCTCCCCAAGGGGTTGAGCACTTAAAAAAATTGTTTTAGGCATTTTAAATATACTGATATATATTCAATTATAACTAAAGCTTGCTCTTATGTCTTAGATTGAAGAAATAGGGGGAAGATAAGCATTCATATCTGCAGGGGTAGATAATTCTGCCTAGCTAACAGTATGTGCTTGAAAGGGTGGATGGGGAATAATAAATGCTTCTCAAAATGAACCTTCAGCAAGCTTACAGTCTCCAAGGGGGAGACAATCTCCAATGGGGAGGAAACTCATTAACATGAAACTCCTGGTCAGATACCAATATTTTGAAACCTAAATTGTTTCTCCTCAGTGACCGCGGAAAGTGGTAACTGGGCTCATCTGCCTTTTCTGTTTTAAGAAGAATGCTATCCCAGAAAAAGGCTGGTGTGCAATACTGTAGTATGCTCGTTAAGTTTTCAAAAAATTAACCAAAGGTGCCACCTAAGAAGCAAAAGAAAATCATGAAAGAGCGAAAACAAGCTACATTTTCTTGTGAAAAGTAGAAAATATAAAACGATAACCTCTTAAGACACAAGTGCTGAGGGCCAGTTCTTGGAATGAATCTGCAAGGGAATAAATTACAATAAACTAATAAATTCCAAGGATAGGTAACCCAGCACCATTCCAGCAACTTACAGAGCAGCTTGGTGTTGCAATGACTGCAGGAAATATTCAATTATAAACAAAGCTTGCTCTTATGTCTTAGACTGAAGAAATAGGGGAAGATAAGCATTTATATCTGCAGTGGCAGATAATTCTGCCTAGCTGTGTGCTTGAATGGGTTATCGTTTTATATTTTCTACTTTTCACAAAAAATGTAGCTTGTTTTGCTCTTTCATGATTTTCTTTTGCTTCTTAGGTGGCACCTTTGGTTGATTTTTTGAAAACTCAACAAACATACTACGGTATTGCACACCAGCCTTTTTCTGGGAAAGCATTCTTCTTAAAACAGAAAAGGCAGAGGAGTCAAGTTACCACTTTCCGCTGTCACTGAGGAGAAACAATCAGGTTTTGAAATACCGGTATCTGACCAGGAGTTATATGTTAGTGAGTTTCCTCCCCATTGGAGATTGTCTCCCCCTTAGAGACTGTAAGCTTGCTGAACACTCATGTTGAGAAGCATTTCTTATTCCCCATTCACCCTTTCAAGCACATACTGTTAGCTAGGCAGAATTATCTACCGCTGCAGATATGAATGCTTATCTTCCCCCTATTTCTTCAATCTAAGACATAAAACCAAGCTTTGTTTATAATTGAATATTTCTGGCAGTCATTGCAACACCAAGCTGCTCTGTAAGTTGCTGGAATGGTGTTCGGTTACCTATCCTTGGAATTCATTAGTTTATTGTAATTTAGTCCCTTGCGGATTCATTCCAAGAACTGACCCTCAGCACTTGTGTCTTAAGAGGTTATCGTTTTATATTTTCTACTTTTCACAAGAAAATGTAGCTTGTTTTGCTCTTTCATGATTTTCTTTTGCTTCTTAGGTGGTACCTTTGGTAGATTTTTTTGAAAACTCAACAAACATACTACGATAATGCACACCAGCCTTTTTCTGGGATAGCATTCTTCTTAAAACAAAAAAAGGCAGAGGAGTCAAGTTATCACTTTCCACGGTCACTGAGGAGAAACAATCGGGTTTCGAAATACCGGTATCTGACAAGGAGTTATATGTTGTTGAGTTTCCTTCCCATTGGAGATTGTCTTCCCCTTGGAGACTGTAAGCTTGCTGAACGCTCATTTTGAGAAGCATTTATTATTCCCCATTCACCCTTTCAAGCGCATACTGTTAGCTAGGCAGAATTATCTACCACTGCAGATATGAATGCCTATCTTCCCCCTATTTCTTCAATCTAAGACATAAGAGCAAGCTTTGTTTATAATTGAATATTTCTTGCAATCATTGCAACACCATGCTGCTCTGTAAGCTGCTGGAATGGTGCTGGGTTACCTGTCCTTGGAATTTTTTAGTTATCCAACCTTTCCTGCAACGAAGAAACATTCAACGATGCAGCAACAGACTACCAAGAAGCACTGTTGAAAAGTGGACACAACTACAAGCTGAAATATGAACCTGAAAGTACCACTGGAAGCAGGAAGAAAAACAGAAAGAGGAAAATAACCTGGTATAACCCACCACATAATGGTAGAGTGAAAACCAACATTGGCAAAGAATTCTTCAAAATACTAACAGAATCGTTCCAGAAAGACCATAAACTTTTCAAAATATTCAATAGGAACACTATCAAACTATCTTACTCTTGTATGCCAAATCTTAAAAAAATAATTGATGCTTCAAACAAAAAGAAAACCAACGTCAAAAACGAGGGTGACAAACGGAAAACTTGCAATTGCACAATCAAAGAGCAATGCCCGCTGAACAACCAATGTCTCTCTGATAACATCGTATACCAAGCCACTGTGACAACGAAAAGAGGCAAAGAGTCATACATAGGGATCACAGAAAACAAATTTAAAGCTAGGTACGCCAATCACAAGCAATCCTTCAAGTATGAAAAATACAAACACCAAACAGAATTAAGTAAACATATATGGGATCTTAAGAAAACAAATACAGATTTTAACATCACATGGAAAATAATCAGAAAAGCAGCAGCATACAATAATAGCACAAAGAGATGTAATTTGTGCACAACAGAAAAGTGGATGATTCTATGCAAACCTAGTATGGCTACATTGAACACAAGAGTTGAAATCGTAGACAGTTGCAGGCACAAAAGGAAATTTTTATCAACAAGTATAAAATAGCAACCCTGATAGGACCCCTCATACTCAATAAAGAAAGAAAGACTTACAACCCTAACAGGGCCCCACTTGCACAGCACGTGCAACACAACCCAACTGGACTACAATTCACAATCCAAAACACATATATACGATAGAGGTCAGTAGCAGGGGATTGGCAAGGGATCTGAAGAGAGGAAAGACCTCGAAACAAATTTGTAGTCCCGGTTTTAAGATTTGCTTTTAATCATTATTATTTTTAGCTGCTCCCACATGGTTGAGCACTTTTAAAAAAAAAAAGCCGGAAAAAAATATACTACCAGCTAGAGAAACAGCTCCACACGTCGAGCACTTAAACCTGGCTAGCATTTTTTTTGAAAAAATGGAGAAAGTAAATTTTAACCTATCAACCAAGAATATCCCCTATGCTACACCAGAGAGCTACACAAAAAGGCTAATTGAGAAAACGGAAAAATTTGTATGCAATCTAAGATGGAGGGCTTTCTTTTACCTTAACCCTAAAGCACAGCAGGAAAAGACAGACACATATGGAATCAACTCATGGAGATCTCCACCAGTTATTGAAGAGATGAGGAGTTTTGAGGAAAGATTAAAAAGCATGATTTCCACCATTAAATTTAGGAAAATAAACAACAACTTCCAAAAATCTCTGAGCAGCAATATAAAAGATATAATGCATGATAAAAGAATATTTGTCAAAGCAGACAAAACTAGTAATTTTTACAAAATGGAAGTAAAAGATTACGAGCAGCTCCTCTCCAAAAACATCCAAAAGAACTACAAGAAAGCTGAAGAGGAAACATGTACTACCATCAGGGAAGAAGAAAAGAAACTGATGGAACGCATAGAAATAAGTGACAGGATAGAAACCACTGCTAAAAGAGAAGCATTTATAAGACTCAAAGATCATAAACCTAATTTTCAAAACAACCCCTCATGTAGACTGATCAACCCCACAAAATCTGAACTAGGAAGAGTAAGCAAGCAAATCCTAGAAAAAATAGTAGCTAATGCCAAATCAAATCTTGAACTGAACCTTTGGAAAAATACTCATGAGGTGGTGCAATGGTTCCAAAAATTAAACAAACAAAACAGAACAACCTTTATCGCATTCGACATTGTGGATTTTTACCCATCCATCAATGAAGAACTGCTCAGGAAAGCTTTGGAATTTACTACCAAATATACTGAGATAACAAATTCAGAATTGGAAATTATATTCCACACAAAAAACAGTGTTGTATAATAAAAAGGAGCCTTACATGAAAAAAACCAGATTTTAATTCGACTTTTGACGTTACAATGGGTTCATATGATGGTGCAGAAACATGCGAGATAGTGGGCCTGTTACTATTGTCAAAAATGCACAAACTACTTGGACATAGAGTTGGGCTGTACAGAGACGACGGATTGGCGGCACTGGACAATACACCTAGAGAGGTAGAGAATAAAAAGAAAGAGCTATGTAAATTGTTCCAAAATCACAACTTAAAAATTACAATAGAAGCCAACAAAAAAGTAGTCAACTACTTGGATGTAACACTAGATTTGAACAAAAACCAATACAGACCATACAAAAAACCCAATGATACACCATTATATGTAAATTCCATGAGTAACCACCCACCAACAATCATAAAAACGATACCACAAGGGATAAACAAGAGGTTATCCAACCTTTCCTGCAACGAAGAAACATTCAACGATGCAGCAACAGACTACCAAGAAGCACTGTTGAAAAGTGGACACAACTACAAGCTGAAATATGAACCTGAAAGTACCACTGGAAGCAGGAAGAAAAACAGAAAGAGGAAAATAACCTGGTATAACCCACCATATGATGGTAGAGTGAAAACCAACATTGGCAAAGAATTCTTCAAAATACTAACAGAATCGTTCCAGAAAGACCATAAACTTTTCAAAATATTCAATAGGAACACTATCAAACTATCTTACTCTTGTATGCCAAATCTTAAAAAAATGATTGATGCTTCAAACAAAAAGAAAACCAACGTCAAAAACGAGGGTGACAAATGGAAAACTTGCAATTGCACAATCAAAGAGCAATGCCCTCTGAACAACCAATGTCTCTCTGATAACATCGTATACCAAGCCACTGTGACAACGAAAAGAGGCCAAGAGACATACATAGGGATCACAGAAAACAAATTTAAAGCCAGGTACGCCAATCACAAGCAATCCTTCAAGTATGCAAAATACAAACACCAAACAGAATTAAGTAAACATATATGGGATCTTAAGAAAACAAATACAGATTTTAACATCACATGGAAAATAATCAGAAAAGCAGCAGCATACAATAATAGCACAAAGAGATGTAATTTGTGCACAACAGAAAAGTGGATGATTCTATGCAAACCTAGTATGGCTACATTGAACACAAGAGTTGAAATCGTAGACAGTTGCAGGCACAAAAGGAAATTTTTATCAACAAGTATAAAATAGCAACCCTGATAGGACCCCTCATACTCAATAAAGAAAGAAAGACTTACAACCCTAACAGGGCCCCACTTGCACAGCACGTGCAACACAACCCAACTGGACTACAATTCACAATCCAAAACACATATATACGATAGAGGTCAGTAGCAGGGGATTGGCAAGGGATCTGAAGAGAGGAAAGACCTCGAAACAAATTTGTAGTCCCGGTTTTAAGATTTGCTTTTAATCATTATATATATATATATATATATATATATATATATATATATATATATATATATATATATATATATATGTATGTATGTATCCTGACGATTGCAACCGCATGCGGTTTCATGAAACAACGTTGTAGATAAATTTTTAAACCTTACTTTTTAACAAATGTTGCTCCCAGTACGGTTGAGCATTTTACAATCTCTGTTGGTACTTGCTACCATTATCTCTCTCTCTCTCTCTCTCTCTCTCTCTCTCTATATATATATATATATATATATATATATATAAAGAGAGACGTGCGCGTCTGCTTACGTTTGTGCATGCGTGCGTATTGGTTTTGTGTTGATGGTGTCATTGGTGATTCGTATGATTACGTGCGTGCGTTTTCTTGTCCACCTAATTACTCATCCAAGACAGCAGCACGGTAACATCAATCATTTGTTTTCAGGATGATGAAGTGGTCCTCGAGTCGGAAGAAATCTACAGAAACGCGAATTACAATATTGTAGAACATCGGCTTCACCCGCGCGGCTCACCGTACGTAGGACATCGGCTTCGCCAGAGCAGCCCAGCGTACAATTGTTGTTACATCTCACCGCAACCTGAACATGCGATTATTGCACGCAGTTGTAGCGTACCTCTATGGGCGCGAACTGAAGCGCTGGGTACCAGTTCTGTTACCACTAGTCCAGACAGCGAGGAAAGCAACGCACTATCATCATCGGAAACTTTATATGGAGACAACCCTAATTCCAGCCTTTCCACTCCTCCGATATGTTTTCAGAAGACTGACAACCCACCTCTGACACTTCGTGATGAGACAGAACAAAGTGGGACATCAACCGTTAAATATTATTATAATTCTGGCTTCTGCTTCTTTACTGCGGATTATGAGCGTACAGACCGCAACATCTCCACCAAAGACTCGCACAATGCCTCACACGAACCTAGAGATACCGTCCAGGAACATAACTACGAAAACGTGCCGTTTACTGAGCGGCCAATGAAAACATCAGAGACACCCCCAGAGAATGAGATGGTTGGCTTTGGTACCTCAGCAACTCAGACTGAAGCTAAAGAGAGGCCGGTTCCTTCTCCTGTCGTCTGTTCAGACTGGGACGAATGTTTTGAGGTCACACATGACGGTGATTCCCTTCAGACAGAGGGATCAGACGTCCTTCTTCATGTCCCACCGGTGCTGTGCAGCGCGGAGAATCCGTTAACGTGCTGGCCGCAGTGTGCGCCAGTGTGGATCACATTCGCCATGTGCTGCTGCTGCCAGAGCATGAAGAGATCCTGAGTCCCCTGGCTGAATATCACGTGGGCAATGATTTCCATTTCCAGCGTCCTGTGTTCATCACTTTACCACACGCGCTCCCCTTGGGCTATGACGTCACACAGGTCAACGTGTATCGGGTCAGTCGCACTGATGAAGGCATTGTTGCTGTCACAAAACTGTGTCACAAGGAAACCCAACCTGACCACAGTGACCTCAGGGCCCCTTGGCCTGAAGGCCATCAACACCCAGGTTCGCCCACCTTTTGCCTGTCATCCCCTGGACAGGTGTGCATCATGACGGACTGTTTTTCAGGGTATGTCTGTACCTACAGCAACTGCGGTCTGCAGCAGGAATCCCCAGTGCTGCACGTGATGGTGTGCAGCTCATACAGCAAGGATGAGGATGGACAGCAGGTGATCATTTACACCTACATCTGGGATGACCGCCTCAAGATCAAGGACTTTCAACAGGTAGGACAGCACTGAATTATTAATTTAATGAATAATGAAATAGCAAGTACCTGTGTCAGAGTGAAACCTTGATGTATTTCCTCCCATTACTGCATTAAATGACCTCACGGAAACAACATGATATTTAGTGGGAATACGTCAAATGCTAGAGGTTCAAGTTAACGATCATTATGACTTTAAAAAGAAGGAAAGACATTCTGCGATAGCAAAAATTACGCTCACTGATGTGCAAACGGCATGTAAGACCCCAATATAGCTTTTAGATTCCAAGGATAATTCTGCATGGAACTCGTAGGGATTTCAAACCAGGAAACAGACGACCTGAACATCTGGAATGTTTTCTAGTTGTTGATTAAATCTTCCAAACTCTGGTTAGGAATATTCAAAGATTTAGACCACTGTGTGTATTGAAGGATGTAAAGTGTGAAAGACTGTTGCACAGGGAAGGACACGAAGATTCGGTGGAAAACAGCATTGCCATGAATTGAGATTGTTGGCAACTTTGTCTGATGACAGACGTAGATCTGCGTTACAGGAGAGTGGTACTGAGGATGGAAGGAAGATTCGGTCTGTAACGGTCCTGACACTGACGGAGGTTGCTGACAACTTTGCCTGGTGATAAACATAAATTGTCTCACAGGAGAGTGGCAGGGTGGAAGGTTCAGTTCAGAATGGTTCTGCTGTTAACTGAGGTTGTTACCAGTATTGCCTGATGATAAACATGAATTGTCTTACAGGAAAGTGCCTTTGGGCAAAAACGATTCAGTCCAAAATGGTTCTGCCATTAAGTTTTAACTGAGGTGATTAGCAGTATTGCGTGACAATAAACATGGATTGTTTCACTGGAGAGAGTGGCACGGAAGAAAGATTCAGTCCAGAATGGTCCTGCCGTGAACTGGGGTTGTTGGCAATATTTCCTGATGATAAACATGAATTGTTTTACAGGAGAGAGTGCCACGGAAGTAAGATTCAGGCCAGAATGGTTCTGCCGTAAACTGAGGTTGTTGCCAGTACTGCCTGATGATAAACATGAATTGTGTTACAGGAGAATGGCATTGGACAAGGAAGGAAGATTCACTCCATGATAAACATGAATTGTGTTACAGGAGAATGGCATTGGACAAGGAAGGAAGTAAAATTTAGAAATAGAGTTTGTTTCTTACCGCCAATGACATTGACAAACAAAGCACATGACAAGACACGATGCATTTCAACCACTTGGGTCTTCTTCAGGCGAAAAAATAAATCACATTAAACATTTGGGACAGTACAAACAAAGAACGAAAAACGAAAAAAAGAACGAAAAATGACTCATCCGTTGTTGTCCATGTGGGAGAATAGCCGGTAAGCGGAAATGACATGGGGGATTATGGGAGAGGAAAAGGGGGGGGGGGGGGGGGGGGAGGGGTTGCGTAGGGGGAGGTGTGTGTGTGTGATATGATAGGGTTGTGTGTCTAGTTTATTGGGATGGTGTGATATCTTTGTGATGGTTGTGGTAATGGTGGATAGATAATAATGGTAAGGGGAAAAAAAAAGGGGGGGGGGGGGGGGGGGGAGGGGGGGAAACTGAAAAAAAAAAAGTTTGGGTGAATAAAATAAATGATTTCGTTGGGTGATGAAAGAGGTAGTGGTAGTTATGCGTGGGTAGTTGAGAAGGTGTGTGGGTAATGTTAGGGAGGGAAGGGGATGGAAGGTAAATGGGTGATAAGGTATGATCGGGGGGGGGGGGGGGGGGGGGGGGGGAAGGGGGGGGGGTTGAGGTAAAAAAAAAGGGGGAGAATGGGGGGGGGAGGGTAATGTGTTTGGGGGGGGGGAAGGGGGGGGGAGAGGAGAGCTCATATCTCATCATCCACTATGGGGTGGGGGGTGGGGGTGGGAGGTTCATATAAATGGTGTTGTTTAAAAAAGTGAACAATGCTGTGGGATGAGAAAAAAAAAAAAAGGTAAAGTGGGGGGGGGGGGGGGGGGGGATTTAAGGGGAAGGATAAAACAAAATTAAGATTAAATAGATGGAGGGTGGCTGTAACTACTGTATGAAGTGAGTGAAGGGGATGTGGTGGTGGTGTATGTATGTGTGTGTGTATGTGTGTGTGTTGGTAGGGGATATTGCCAATGATGTGGAAGTGGTGGGTATGTGTGTTTGGTTATTGTTGGATATTGATGCCTTGGGGGTGTAGTGTGCCCAGTTTGGCAATGAGATGGGACTCTTGAGTTGTGCGTTCAAAGCTGTCACTCTGTGACTGCCAGAGTGCCATAACTTTGACATGGTCGATGTTGTGTTGGGTGTGGTTGAAGTGTGGGCGACGGGTTTGGGTCGGTGGGGGGCGGATTTTCAGCCAGGTGTTCAGAGTGCGTGTTTCAAGTGTGCGTGATGTTTCCCCTATGTAGATCTTGCCACACAGCTGGCAGTGGATGGCAATATATTGTTGCGGCTCTGCATGAGAATGTGCGTTTTTGGGCTGTGAAGGAGTCTTTGGGGCCCTGTACGATGGTGTCTGGTTTGTGAGGGGGCAGATTTTGCAGTTGGGTTTAGAGCGGGGTGAGTACCCGGTGGTGTAGCTGTGGTTCTGTTCAAACTGGACCGCAAAGAGGAGGTCTTTGAGGTTTTTGTCAGTTTGAATGTGGAAGGAAGGGAAATTCAGTCCATGATAAACATGAATTGTGTTACAGGAGAATGGCATTGGGAAGGAAGGAAGGTTTTAGTCCATGATTAACATGAATTGTGTTACAGGAGATTGACTTGGACAAGGAACGAAGATTCAGTCCATGATAAACATGAACTGTGTCACAGGAGAATGGCATTGGGCAAGGAAGGAAGATTCAGTCCATGATAAACATGAATTGTGTTACAGGAGAAAAGGCATTGGGGGGAAGGAAGTTCAGTCTGATAAACATGAATTGTGTTTCAGAAAAATGGCATTGGACAAGGAAAGGAAGTTCAGTCCATGATAAACATTTAAATTTGTGTTACGGGAGAATGGATTTGGACAAGGAGGAAGGTTCATTCCATGATAAACATGATTTGTGTTTTCAGGAGAATGGTATTGGAGAAGGAAGGGAAGATTCACCCATGTTAAACATGAAATTTTGTTGCAGGAGAATGCTTGGAGAAGGAAGGAAGATTCACTCCTTGATAAAAATGAATTGTGTCACAGGAGAATGGCATTGGACAAGGAAGGAAGATTCACTCCATGAAAAACATGGGAATTTGTGCTACAGGGAATGGCATTGGACAAGGAAGGAAGATTCAGTCCTTGATAAACATGAATTGTGTTACAGGAGGAATGGCATTGGGCAAGGAAGGAAGGTTCAGTCCATGATAAACATGAAATTGTGTTACAGGAGAATGGCATTAAAGAAGGAAGGAAGATTCAGTCCATGATAAAACATGAATTGTGTTACAGGAGAATGGCATTGGAGAAGGGAAAGGGAAAATTCAGTCCATGATAAACTGAATTGTGTTACGGAGAATGGCAATTTAGAAGGAAGGAAGGTTTTTAGTCCATGATAAACATAAAATTGTGTTACAGGAGAATGGATTGGGCCCAAAGGAAGGAAAGTTCAGTCCCTGATAAACATGAATTGTGTTACAGGAGAATGGCTTGGAGAAGGAAGGAAGATTCAGTCCATGATAAACATAAAATTGTGTTACAGGAGAATGGATTGGGCAAGGAAGGAAGATTCAGTCCAGAACAGTGCTGCCACTGATGGAGAAAGTGGGGCGACTCCAAGCTGTGTTTCCAATCTAGAACTGGCGGGAAAGGGAGCAAGGAAGTGGGGGTGCATGAATGGCCACGGAGCACGTGCAGACAGCCTTTTCCCCGTTGAACAGGTTAGAAATCAAACATTCAGTGCTCCAGTTGAAAGGTCAGAAATAAAACATTCAGCTACAAAAAATATGTTATTATTTCCCAATAGTTTGGTTCTGCTGTGCTTTTAAAAAAAAACAAAATCTGAAGATTTGTTCTGCGAGTCGGGGGGAAAAGTGTGGTTATGTAGGGGAAACTGGGGGTGTCTTCTCATTAAAAGTCGGGGTTTTTTTCCAAAATTGCCCCCAATCGTCTGTAGTGAGGGAAGAAGCGCTTTCCAATGCAGTATCAAAAAAAAATATCTCTTTTTTGGAGCTTCAAAAATACTCGAGAAGGGCTCATGTTAATGTCCTGGGTTTTTTTATTTAAAAAAGTGCTGGAGCCCCAAAGTGCCCAATAGAATCAGAAATAGGGTTAAATGAAATGGTTATGAACAAAAGAGGATTGCGCAAGTTATATGCAATTTCAATGATTTAAAATTTGCTTTTGAAAAACCTTTTTACAATATGCAGTATCTGCTGAACAATTTAAGCGTAACAATCCTTCAAAGGTCGAATAAGGGGAGTAATTAGGTACGGAAACATTTTGTTGTTTTGTGTCGCCTGCCCTAAGCTTGTAAACAATTACGCATTCTTGATTCATTCAAAAAATTGCATTAAGCTTCGCATAAAATCATCTGTGAAAACAGGGCAGGTTGTGGATGGTCGGTTGTTCACTGGGCAATTTGGTAGCATGGGTTTTTGTTCCTGTGCTGGGCCAGTTGTTGTGGACGTAGTAGTTCCCATGGTCTGTGAAGGTTACAGAATCTGGTTTGTAGATTAGTGGCCAGGATTCTGGCTTCACAAGCCCAAACAGGCGCTCTCTGAACTTTGGAGAAAATGTGATATCTCAGCCAGCATAAAAGAGGCTAACATAAATGTCTCACTTTTAATTTTCTGTCTCCGCTGTAGTTCCTTCACTCATATTTCATTTGATTTTATTAATAGATGGTGTGAGTCGATAACAAATAGCAGAGCACTAGAAGGGAAGCCAGTCTTCAAAGTTGTCAAATAAGTGGTGCAATTAGTACAGGAATACACTTAATCCAAGCACACATGTTAATTAGAATCACACACTACAAAGCATTAAGGCAATTAACAGTAGTCTTAAATCTGTTTAAATTGTATTACCAAGTATAGACATAGTGTTCTGTTGAAATATGAAGCATAAATGCAAACAACATATAGTCTCAAGACTTAGAAACAAGGTACAACGTAAGCTCAACAACACACAAGCTCCAGACTTGAAAACTAGATTCAACTTACATTTCTTCTGGGGTGATTTGTAAAACTTAACACAAGATCCCAGTGTGGATGAGATAAACATTCCCTCTCTGGCATACACTAGTGCCGAGTCGTATACACTGCAAAGAGTTTTTTCAGTCTTATGGCCTGTGTTGGATCTGATGCCGTTTTGGGGGGCTTGATGTCTCCTTCCTGAGGGTTAAAACAACGGTCATGCTTCCGATGTCTGTGTGATCCACCTGTTGTCAGAGGAACGTGAAAGGTAATGGAAATGACTATGGAAAGAGTTTAGTCATCTGAAAGGAGGCAGAGATGTTTCAATACGGGATTTGAAACGTAATACAGTTGGGATGAAAGATGATCATTTCTCAGATCTTGGAGAGTATTTTTAGCCTTTGATATGATGTGTGAAGTTACGGGATCCGCGACGTGTGTGACACGTGAGGGAGTGTTGTGACTGCCAGCGTTCTTTCTAGTGGCACGGGTAGCACAGGAAATGCTTGGGCCATTCATGAGCCTCACGTAACAATCAGGTAAGGGAGGGTCATTTCGCGCCACAGATACTTCAAAATTCCCTAAACCATTGCCACCAGAGTTGTGTCTTACTGCTGTCCCCGAATAAAAGGGCAGACAGACACACGTAAGGAATGGAGTGAGTGGGTAAATGCTGTTAACTGATCGCACTGGGAATGCGTCTATGAAAGAAAGAGAAAGACGGGACGGGGCGGGGTGGTGGGGGGTGGATGGAAGAGGTTGTCGGTATCACGTCACGCTTGCAAAAGTCCACAATATTAGAATCAGAGCGTCTACCAGCGGCTTGCCACAGTCACCATTTCCGTGAAAGCTGGAAATACTTTCGCTTTCAAATTTCAAAATGCCAAACTTCACAGTTGAAATGAATGTAATAAGATCAGTTAGACTTTATTTCACTAAACTGTTTTCTCTGGAACTTGGCCACAAATGCACGAACGCACGTAGACGCGTGCGCACACACCCAAACACACCCACCCACCCACCCACAGAGAGAGAGAGAGAGAGGGTTAATAGTTTGGACTCGTACCTTATTCTCAGTCACACCAATGAGCAACGTTCTCTTTGTCACATTTGATTTCTCCAAGTTCCTTTGCTCACGTGCATTCCCTTCTTGTCTTGTCAACAGTCTGTCGAGATTCGCCAAGTTCTGAGCTGTAACGACAGGGCCTGCCAGGCCCGCAAGGTGTGCTCACAGCCTGTGGTTGTCACATGGGGCCTGGAGACGGCAGAAGAGTACCTGTCAAGCACCTTTCGGACCCTGATATGTGCTGTCCTGGTCTCCACGTACCCAGCTCTACCACGCTGTCAGAGTGCTTTCAGAACGTAAAGGCGATGAGAACTCTCCCTGTTGAGGTGAGTAAGTGCTTTAGCCGGCGACGCTGTTGCTTGATTTCATGGGTACAAGGAGGTACGAACACCGTTTCACCCCGTGAACCTGAGTTGCGAACAACATTTTGATCAAAAGGTTATCTGGCAGATTACGCACCAAAAATGAAAGGAACCACAGTCGTTAAAGAGTTCAACACTAGATGTTATCTCATCCACTCCACACTGTACGCAAGGCAGGGGCCATCCCTCTGACAGTAGAGAGTAGATCTACAACAGCATGGTGAATCTCGCGCCAGACGGAGGGTCAGTGTCCAAAATGATGACGTTAGGTGTTTGAGACATTATTACATGATCACCTCAGGAAATTTAATCGAATCGCCCTAAAGCAATAGTGTTTATTTACTTTTTTGTATGATACAGCAATTTGAGTGAATACATTCAGCAGTACTTCACACTAACTTGTTAACAAGCAGATTTCTGGAAGCATATCCGCACTGCTGTATGTGTCATCACCAGTAACAACAGATTGAATTGGGCAGATCTTTCATGACAATCGCAGGGATCCAAACGTTCTGCACAGATTCCTTCCTGGGTTTCTAGAGGTATGAAATCAAGCAATTTACAACAGAGTGAAAACTTCTCTAATAATGTGAAGAGAGACAGGATAGGTGCATCAGACCGATCGGCTGCTTGTTCTTTCACCGATGATTGTAATCCAAGAATTTGGTGTCCATTTTAAAACAACACACTCTAACGGTCATTGCCAGTACCTGTGTCCCCATAGCGATAGAGCAAATAAAATAACATCGATCGAAGTCGTGTTTCATGGTAAATTGTTCTAATGGTTAAAGTGGTGCTGATTAATGAAATACACCATCATGTCGAGCTTAAAATTCTGTTTGTTGCCATTTTGTCGACAAATAGTTTCCTGTATCCCTTTGCAGACATTTCATGAATCTAGGACTTAATCTTATGACTCAACTCACGTTCAGATGCCTAATGTTCGTGTTGCATGGCACAAGCTCTTGTATGTTGTAGCACTGATTTTGATACTATTTGACAGCAATTTCCTAAGTTTGGAGACAGGCTTTTTGAGCATGACATATATTTCTTTTTTCTTTTTTTTTACCAGGTATCAGAATGATTATTATGCTTATCGTCTGAAAGAACTAAGTCTGGGGTTACAAGCATCAACAATCGAGTGTACACTGGGCGGTTTCACCATTTTGGATGTACTTGTACATGCAGAAAAAAAATGGTTTGGCGAGTGTTTGCACACATGCTTGTTCATAGGTTTGTGTATTTGTGTGTGTATGTATGTATGTTCTCATGCGTATTGGTAGAAGCTGGTGTGTGGTTGTGTGTGTGTGTGTGTGTGTGTGTGTGTGTGTGTGTGTGTGTGTGTGTGTGTGTGTGTGTACATGTGTGTGTGTGTGTGTGTGTGTGTGTGTGTGTGTGTGTGTGTGTGTGTGTGCAGGTCAAAGAAGATACAGACTGCTACTCGCGGTGCCGACGGACCAATTCCTGGACGGGACAGAAGAGGAGGGCAGGGCTAGCACGGCAGGCCAGGAATCGTCCTCAGCTCAAAGAGCCGGCAAGGTTGGATTCGCTTCGTTGTTCACTAGACGTAGGCACTGTCTTCCTCGACCTTACTTTTTGTCCACTGCTCCCTTTCCACAAGCCAGTAACATTAAGAGAGACATCAAGAGCATTCACATAACCATTAATTAATAATCTAATATCACTGTTACCGGATAACGTAATATAATTCACTGTATTTATTTGTCAGATACATAGAGGGTCTTATATCAAGAAAAGGCAAGCGGCTTTTGGATATTGTACTCGTATGGCGTGGGTGTCTTCTTTACAGGGCAAATTGTAGTAGGATTACTTTTTGCACCAGCCAAAATATACTGTTGCAGTGCGCCAAACGTACTCACAGCACGCAAATTTAGCCACACAAATAGAAGTAACTTTTGTGTGCGCGTAAAAATTCTCGGTATTTGAAGAAATGCAGTGATAGGAAAAAGCACATTGGAGCATAAACTGAAATATTTGGACGCATTGTATACTGAACCTGTCTATGAAGAGACACAAACATAGGTAAAGACACCTCCCCGAAAGTCCAGACGCCAGCGAGAGATGATTAAAATCTGGAAGAGAAAGAAAAATCTCAAGAAACAGAAGATGGCTGCCTCAGAAGCTGAGAAGACAAAGCTACAGAAGACGTGGGAAGACCTGAAAGTACAACACGGTGCCCTGAGTAACGCAGAAACAACCAGAAAGAAGAGTAAACTGCTGAAAACCAAAGAGCGTTTCTTCAGAGGAGACCTTTTCCAGTTTAAATGAAATACCATTCGAGCAACCAAACTAGGTACCTTCAAATCGCACACAGAAACTCTTGAGAATTATCTGAGGAAAACATATTCCAAACCCCAGAGCGAAGCACCACTTGATATCCAGGGCTTGCTGCGTGCCTGCAGCGTCTGAGGGAAAGTTCAATGGCAGGCCACCAAGACCAGAACGTAGTCGTCACCGGGTCCAGATAGGATATTCTGTACGCTCTTTAAGAAATGTCCCAGTGTCCTTGAAAGGTTCACGTGCTGATAAGATTAGCATGGAGGAACTTGAAGATCAGAGACCAATGCATGACATCTGACAGGAGTGTACATTTCCAAAGACCAGAACTCGAGTGACATAACCAGTTAACCAGTATCACTCCTTAACATTCGGGGGGAAATCTTTGTCATGGCGAAGTGTCAGACTGACAAAATATCTCATAAAAGATGATTACCTGGATGTGTCAGTCAAGGAAAGACGCACCCTAAGTGCCTGACTGTGTAGGTCATGCCACTGTGATCTGGGAGACAATCTAAAAGGCTAAGTCAGTGAACAAGGATCGAAGGTGCAAAAGACCTGGAACTCGCATGCTAGAACCTCAGAACCAATCTTTAGTTAGTCGACCGCAGTCGTCCAGATCATTGGTCTGCACTCATTACATTGAAGCTGTCAAAACTGAATGTTGACATCGCTGTTCTCAGCGAAATCCACTTTCCAGAGGAAGGCAACCTCCAAGAACACGGCGCCAGATACACCTTCTACTTGTCAGACAAACCAGCAACAGAGAGACGCCTTCCAGCGTCGGTTTCATGGTCAGAACTCCATTGCTTCCCAGCTTGAAAACCTGCCAACAGGTCATTCTGACATCATCACTATGCGCCTCCCACTTAGAAACCAGCAATATGCCACGCTCTTCATTGTGTACTTCTGGACTCTTCAAGCAGATCCTGGAGAAGAAGACATGTTCTACTCTGATCTACACAGTCTTCTCTAAATCACCCTTACAAACAGCAAGTCATAATCCTTGGTGACCGCAACGCCAGAGTGGGTTGTGATTCAGAAGCCTGAAAACAGTGCTTGGAAGCACAGCGTAGGAGACTACAACAACAATAGGCGTCTGCTGTTGGAGTTCTGTGCAGAGCAACAACTCGTCATCACAAATACAATCATCCAGCAGAAATACAGTCTGAAGACAACCTGGATGCGTCTTTAGACCAAACATTGGCCCCTTATTGTCTATATACCAGCATGACCTGAAAGACGTCTTTCACACCAAAGTGATGCCCAGTGCAGAGTACCACACATTCCATCGCCTTGTTTGTTGCAAACTCAAGCTCCACTTCACATCAAAACTAAAAACGAGTGGGGCTCCATCAAAAAGCTCAAGGTTGACAGATTCTAGTGGGCTGAAATGAAAGATGACTTCCAGATAGGCCTACAGTCGAATCTTGAAGTTACAAGACACCGTCTCCTAAAACATTTGGGGAACAACTGGAAACTGTCATTCTGCAAACATCTGAAGAAGAAGTCCTTGGCTTCACTACAAGGACGAATAAAGACTCGTTCGATGAGAAAAACGATGAAATTCAAGACTGCTGGCGAGAAAAGATCCCCTCTTCAGGCTCACTCGGCTCAGTCGTCTTTTCCCGAGAAGAGAGCTTCGTTCCGTCAGGTATGCAGCGACCTCCAGAGACAGCTCTGAGAGATCCAGAATGATCGGTGGATCAACCTCGTAGAGAAAACTCAGCTGTTCTCCGACCCCAATGACTTCAGGCGTTTTCACGAAGCTGTGAAGGCGGTGTAGGCTCAGATGACCAGGCGCTTCTCACAGACAAGTTGTCAATCCTGAGCTGCTGGTCATACCACTTCCAGGTTCTCTTCAACGCTATCCACTCTGTCCATGAATCTGCACTTCTTCCCATTCCCCAACAGCCAGTAAGAGTGGAACTGAATGAGTTGCTCACATTTAAAGAGACCATCAAAGCCACAGAATAGCTGAACAGTGGTAAGGCTGCAGGAGTCGATGGAATTCTCCAAAGGTTTGGATGCATGGGGGCCCAGCATTACATGCAAAACTGCATGAGCTCTTTGTCTGTTGCTGGGAGCAGGGCAAACAACCATAAGATCTTCACAGTGCAGTCATCATTACCGTGTACAAGAACATCCTGGTAGGGATACTGCTGAACAGACTGGTCTCCACCATCGCTGATGATCATCTCCCGGAGTCCCAATGTGGCTACAGAGCCAACAAAAAGTACCACAGACAAGGTGTTTGGTCTCGGGCAACCAAAAGAAAAGTGCCGAAAGCGGAACAAAGGACTGTATATAACATTTGTCGATCTAACCAAAACATTTGGCACTATAAGCAGAAAAGGAATATGGCAGGTCATGGAACACCTCAGCTGTCTTCTCAAGCTCCTCAGCATGGTCATCCAGCTGTATGAAGATGAGCGTGTCCAAGTCAGACTCAACAGTGACCTCTCAGAGCCCTTCCCTACCATTAACAGAGTGAAGCAGGGTTGTGCCTGGCGCGAATCTCTTCACCATCTACTTCAGCATGATGCTCAAGCAAGCCACTGAAGACCATGATGACGCGGATAGAATCTACATCAGATATTCTCTCGATGGCAGCCTATTCAATCTCAGACGGCAACAGGCCCACGCCAAGACCCTGGAGCTACTGATCCTCTTTGCTGACGACGCTGTTCTCGTTTTCCATACAGAGAGAGCCTTGCAGCGTATCTCATCCTGCTTCACGGAGGCTGCCCAGCTCTTCGGGCTAGAAGTCAGATTAAAGAAGACAGAGGTCCTCCAACAGCCAGCATCTTGGGAGGAGTACCACCCTTCTCAAATCAACATTGGAGAGAATGAAGTGAAAACAGTCTATCAGTTCACCTATCACGGATGCTTCATCTCATCATACGCCAGGATTGACAGGGAAATCGACAACAGACTGGCGAAAGGAAAAGAGTGCTTTTGGTAGATTGTACAAACGAGTGTGAAACAACAAACATCTGAAGAAGGGCACCAAGACCAGAGCGTCCAAAGCCATTGTACATACCACCCTCCTGTTTCGCTCTGAGTCAGAGGTGACCTACCGTCACCACCTGAGACTCCCCGGGCGGTTCTATCAGCGCTGCCTCTCCACCATCCTCTCTGTTTACCGGAGTGAGTTCGTCACTGACAGTCAGTTATCTCCTCAAGCTGGGCTTCCCAGCCGAAGTCCTCGTCACAGAGATCGCTGCAAGGGGGTCTGTTGGCCCATCAGCCTGTGATCTCTTCAAACAGCTCTCCATTTCTGCCAGTCACAGGACCATGATCGGGGCAATGGCAGAGACAGCTGAAAACAATGCCAGCTGGATCTGGTCGAATGGAAACGACAGTGAACTACTTAAGGCTAGTAACAGCTAACAAGAGAGAGAGAGAGAGAGAGAGAGAGAGGAGAGAGAGAGAGAGAGAGAGAGAGAGAGAGAGAGAATTTTTAATTGTAAGGCCACCGACCTGTCTACAATGGGTACACGTTTGCTGAGAATAAAATGAAAATGGGCACAAGTCATCAGCAAAAGGAAGTGATTTCTTTCCAGAAACGCATAAGCAAACAATTACAAGGGGAAATAATTCAAGGAAACAAACCAAGTTGAACAAAAATATTTTCACAGAGAGAGAGAGAGAGAGAGAGAGAGAGAGAGAGAGGTGCTTCCTTGTTCACACGTTTCCAACATCAGTCTATGACATAAAGAGACATACATGTCTTTCGTATGTTTGTTGGTTTAAATAGCTTTATTTCAGAAACAAATGAACAGAATACCTTCATTATTGACAGGACGAATGAGCAACAACAAGCCCTAGGCTTATACTGATGTTTGTTGATCACCACCACCACCACATCACCAATGTTTTATTTCTGTGTCCCACAGGCGTCCTGATTCAGACGACGAGGAGGGCTACTTGACTTCTGAAGAGGACGCGAATTCCGCGTGGGAGACGACTCCCCGGCAATGCTGCAACAAGGTAAAGTACAGCTTTGATGAAGCGTCCTCAAGCGGTACCGTGAAAACGACAGACTGGTTTTTAAACTGTCCAAACAACAGGGCTGAAACCATCAAACGCTCTCTCAGAAGAAACAATTCAGGCTCTTCTGATGCTTCTCGTGACGCCTCCCAGAAGGGCAGGATATCGAGGAAAAGTACAACAACCGCCCCCAGTGACTTACCAACGGCAAGTGGCGACAGACCCACGCAGATCGACCGCCAAAGGGAAAGGGAGAAAACTCTGATAGGGAATGACAGTTCGTCTTCAAACACGCTGCAGAAATTCAACCCGTACAGGTCCTCGTCCGAGGCCAACGTTGAAGAAGTGTCTATTGACATGCGTCACGATGATGATTGTGATGATGATGGTCCACAGCCTTCTGATGCCCACTACGAAGAAATACGGCCTTCACTCACTGATCCTTGCCCTGCGCCGCCCTTGCCTGACAGACCTGCTGGATCCACGGAGTCTGAAGACCCTCACAGAGCACACACCCCTCCCCTTCCATCCTGCAGTCCACCACTAGCACGTTCACTGGCAGCGCCTCCATGTCAGTCCTGCCATCCATCACCAGCACGTCCACCGGCAGCGCCTCCATGTCAGTCCTGCCATCCATCACCAGCACGTCCACCGGCAGCGCCTCCATGTCAGTCCTGCCATCCATCACCAGCACGTCCACCGGCAGCGCCTCCATGTCAATCCTGCCATCCATCACCAGCACGTCCACCGGCAGCGCCTCCATGTCAATCCTGCCATCCATCACCAGCACGTCCACCGGCAGCGCTCCATGTCAGTCCTGCCATCCACCACCAGCACGTCCACCGGCAGCGACTCCATGCAAAATTCAGGTCCTGCTCAAGGTCCGCCACAAACACCTGGAGTCTGACGATGCAGAAGGTACAGAGCGGGTGCGCTTTGTCAGATGCTGCAAGGTCTAATGGAACGGACGGTTGACAGAGGAGCAACACCGTGTCAAGCATTGCCGCTGACTTCCCCCTCGAACGGAAAGAAAAACCGTCCCTCAGCCAATAACGATCATGTAAAGGAAAAACGCGCATGGACGCAAGAACAAGAAACTAAGTTGTCTTGTTTTTGTAGGAAGAACAGGGAGTTATTGCGGTGTGTGACAAGGATACCAGGATGTATTAGAGGGGGGGGGGGGGGGGGGGGGGGGAAAAGGGGGGGGGGAATCACCACTGAATGTACAGGGGGAAAGTTATATATAGTTTAAGGAAATCAGGGAATCCAGTGTTATGTAGGAGGAAAACAGGGAGTGGGTTTTGTAAAGGCTAGGGAAATCGGTGCGCATGTACCAAGAAAAACAGGTTGTGTTATATGAAGAGGCCAAGAGATTACCGCTGTATGTAGAGGGAAAATGGCTTAAGCTTTGTAAAGAGGCCAGAGAGATTACCCCTGTATGTAGAAGAGGAAACGGCTTAAGCTTGTAAAGAGGCCAGAGAGATCACCGCTATATGTAGAAGGGAAAACAGTTGTATTATGTAAAGAGGCCAGGGGGTTACCGCTGGTGTAGAAGGGAAAACGGCTTGTGTGATGTAAAGAAGCCAGGAAGATTACCGCTGTATGTAGAAGGGAAAATGGCTTGTGTCATGTAAAGAGGCCAGGAAGAATACCGGTGTGTTAGAAGGGAAAACGACTTGTGTGATAAATAGGCCAGGGGGGTTACCGCTGTATGTAGAAGGAAAAACGGCTTGTGTGATGTTTGAAGGGAAAACGGCTTGTGTGATGTAAAAGGCCAGGAAGATTACCGCTGTATGTAAGAAGGTAAAAAAAGCTTTTGTGATGTAAATAGGCCAGGGGGATTACCGCTGTATGTAGAAGGTAAAATGTCTTGTGTGATGTAAATAGGCCAGAGAGATTACCGCTGTAGTAGAAGGGAAAATGGCTTGTGTGATGTAAAGGTACCAGGAAGATTACCGCTGTATGTAGAAGGGGAAAAAAGGCTTATGTGATGTAAAGAGGCCTGGGAGGATTACCGCTGTATGTAGAAGGGGAAAACGGCTTGTGCGATGTAAAAAAGGCCAGGGGGATTACCGCTGTATGTAGAAGGGAAAACGGCTTGTGTGATGGAAATAGGCCAGGAAGATTACCGCTGAAAGTAAAAAGTGGAATGGCTTGTATGATGTAAATAGGCCAGGAAGATACCACTGTATGTAGAAGGAAAAACGCCTTGTGTGATGTAAAGTGGCCAGAAGATTACCGCTGTATGTAGAAGTTAAAATGGCTTGGGGTGATGTAAAGAGGCCTGGAAGTTACCGCTGTATGTAGAAGGGAAAACGGCTTGTGTTATGTAAATAGGGCCCGGGGAAATTACCGCTGTTTTGTAGAAGGAAACGGCTTGTGTGATTAAATAGGCCAGGGAATTAAACCCCTGTATGTAGAATGGAAAATGGCTTGTGTGATGTAAATAGGCCAGGGAGATTACCGCTGTATGTAGAAGGAAAACGGCTTGTGTGATGTATAGAGGCCAGGGAGATTACCGCTGTATGTAGAAGGGAAAACGCTTTGTGATGTAAAAAGGCCAGGGAGATTACCGCTGTATGTAGAAGGGAAAACGGTTTGGTGATGTAAAGGTACCAGGAAGATTACCGATGATGTAGAAAAGGGAAAACGGCTTGTGTGATGTAAATAGGCCAGGGGGATTACCGCTGTATGTAGAAGGGAAAATATCTTGGTGATGTAAAGAGACCAGGAAGATTTCCGATGTATGTAGAAGGGAAAACACTTGTGTGATGTAAAAGGCCAGGGGATTACCGCTGTAAAGTAGAAGGGGGAAAACGCTTGTGTGATGTAATAGCCAGGGGACCCCTGTATGTTAGAAGGAAAAACGGCTTGTGTTATGTAAATAGGCCAGGGGATTACCGCTGCATGTAGAAGGAAAACGGCTTGTGTTATGTAAAAAAGGCCAGGAGAATCACTGTCCCTATATGAGGGACAAAAAATGCTTCACTCTATCAGTGTTTACTAAGAGACCAAAACAAACAAACAAAACAATAAAACCAACAAAAAACTTATAATTCTATTGCACTGTCTTTCAATATCATTAGTAAATGTCTGAAGTTTGTCGTTTCACTGCCAAGGCCCAGACATTTGAAGAAAAGGGAAAGAATTAATGCTTTCATCTGTATCTATCACGTAGCAGAATAGCAGTGCGGGGGCCGCCAAACAATATATAAAACGAACGTAGCATCAGGCAAGTTTCTGTTGCTCTTCAGCAGTACAGATTGCACACACACGACTTCACTTAAATTGTAATAGAAATGAAAGTAGAAAGGCGCACTGTACATGAAGAGCAGAATTTCTTGGAAGACAAACGATGGCCCTGTAAATGTTGCTTAACTGTCCTGTTGAAGTTGTGGTCATGCACGTGGTGCGATCTGTGCTGTGTTGTCACCCGCTCTATCACCGGACGATTCTCCTATTGTCTGGGCAATGCAGTTTCACCTTCTTCATGAAACATAGCATCAAGCCACTTCACACAATGCCACGTAGTATGCTGCGTCTCGTTTCAGTGATTCCGTCCTCATGAAACAAAGATAGCATCAAGCCACTTCACACAATGCACGTAGTATGCTGCATCTCGTTTCAGTGGTTCCGTCCTCATGAAACATACATCAAGCCACTTCACACAATGCCACGTATATGCTGCATCTCGTTTCGTGAAACCATCCTCATGAAACATACCATCAGCCACTTCACACAATGCCACTTATATTGCTGCATCTCGTTTCAGTGAATCCGTCCTCATAAAACATAGCATCAAGCCATTTTACACAATGCCAACTAGTATGCTGCATCTCGTTTCAGTGGTTCCGTCCTCATGAACATAGCATCAAGCCACTTCACACAATGCCACGTAGTATGCTGCATCTCGTTTCAGTGGTTCCGTCCTCATGAAACATTTGCACAAGCCACTTCAACAATGCCACGTAGTATGCTGCATCTCGTTTCAGTGGTTCCGTCCTCATGAAACATAGCATCAAGCCACTTCACAACAATGCCACGTAGTATGCTGCATCTTGGTTTTAGTGGTTCCGTCCTCATGAAACATAGCATCAAGCCACTTCACACAATGCCACGAGTATGCTGCATCTCGTTTCAGTGGTTCCGTCCTCATAAAACATAGCATCAAGCCACTTCACACAAAGCCACGTTGTATGCTGCATCTCGTTTCAGTGAATCCGTCCTCATGAAACATAGCATCAAGCCACTTCACACAATGCCACGTAATATGCTGCATCTCGTTTCAGTGGTTCCGTCCTCATGAAACATAGCATCAAGCCACTTCACACAATGCCACGTAGTATGCTGCATCTCGTTTCAGTGGTTTTCCCTCCCTCATGGGAAAAAGCATCAAGCCACTTCACACAATGCCAAGTATAGCTGCATCTCGTTTCAGTGGTTCCGTCCCCATGAAACATAGCATCAAGCCACTCACACAATGCCACGTAGTATGCTGCATCTCGTTTCAGTGGGTTTCCGTCCTCATGAAACATAGCATCAAGCCAAATTCCCCACAATGCCAAGGCGAGACATTTGAAGAAAAGGGAAAGAATTAATGCTTTCATCTGTATCTATCACGTAGCAGAATAGCAGTGCGGTTTCCGCCAAACAATATATAAAACGAACGTAGCATCAGGCAAGTTTCTGTTGCTCTTCAGCAGTACAGATTGCACACACACGACTTCACTTAAGATTGTAATAGAAATGAAAGTAGAAAGGCGCACTGTACAGAAGAGGCAGAATTTCTTGGAAGACAAACGATGGTCCTGTACTGTTGCTTAACTGTCCTGTGTGAAGTTGTGGTCATGCACTGGTGCGATCTGTGCGTGTTGTCACCCGCTCTATCACCGGACGATTCTCCTATTGGTCTGGGCAATGCAGTTTCACCTGTCTTCATGAAACATAGAATCAAGCCCCTTCACAAAGCCACAGTTAAAGCTGCGTCTCGTTTCAGTGATTTTCCCTCCTCATGAACATAGATTTGCATCAAGCCACTTCACACAATGCCCGTAGTATGCTGCATCTCGTTTCAGTGGTTTTCCCTCCTCATGAACATAGCATCAAGCCACTTCACACAATGCCACGTAGTATGCTGCATCTCGTTTTAGTGAATCCATCCCCATTTAAACATAGCATCAAGCCACTTCACACAATGCCACGTAGTATGCTGCATCTCGTTTCAGTGAATCCGTCCTCATGAAACATAGCATCAAGCCACTTCACACAATGCCACATAGTATGCTGCATCTCGTTTCAGTGGTTCCGTCCTCATGAAACATAGCATCAAGCCCCTTCACACAATGCCACGTAGTATGCTGCATCTCGTTTCAGTGGTTCCGCCTCATGAAACATAGCATCAAGCCACTTCACACAATGCCCCCGAAATATGCTGCATCTCGTTTCAGTGGTTTTCCCTCCTCATGAAACATAGCATCAAGCCACTTCACACAATGCCACGTAGTAGCTGCATCTCGTTTCAGTGGTTCCTCCTCATGAAACACTAGCATCAAGCCACTTCACACAATGCCAGTAGTATGCTGCATCTCGTTTCAGTGGTTCCGTCCTCATAAAACATAGCATCAAGCCACTTCACACAATGCCACGTTTTGCTGCATCTCGTTTCAGTGAATCCGTCCTCATGAAACATAGCAAACAAGCCACTTCACACAATGCCACGTAATATGCTGCATCTCGTTTCAGTGGTTCCGTCCTCATGAAACATAGCATCAAGCCACTTCACACAATGCCACGTAGTATGCTGCATCTCGTTTCAGTGGTTTCCCTCCTCAGAACCCTAGCATCAAGCCACTTCACACAATGCCACGTAGTATGCTGCATCTCGTTTCAGTGAATCCGTCCTCATGAAACATAGCATCAAGCCACTTCACACAATGCCACGTAGTATGCTGCATTCGTTTTCAGTGGTTCCGTCCTCATGAAACATAGCATCAAGCCACTTCACACAATGCCACGTAGTATGCTGCATCTCGTTTCAGTGGTTCCGTCCTCATGAAAAAATAGCATCAAGCCACTTCAAAACAATGCCACGTAGTTCTGCATTCGTTTCAGGGTTCCGTCCTCATGAAACATAGCATCAAGCCACTTCACACAATGCCACGTAGTATGCTGCCATCTCGTTTCAGTGGTTCCGTCCTCATGAAACATAGCATCAAGCCACACCCAAATGCCACGTTTGTATGCTGCATCTCGTTTCAGTGGTTCCGTCCTCATGAAACATACATCAAGCCACTTCACACAATGCCACGTAGTATGCTGCATCTCGTTTCGTGGTTCCGTCCCCATGAAACATAGCATCAACCCACTTCAAAACAATGCCACGTAGTATGCTGCATCTCGTTTCAGTGGTTCCGTCCTCAATGAAACAAATGCAGGAGTATGTCCTGTCAGGACAAGACCACCACTGACATTACCCCCCCCCCCCCCCCCCCCCCCCCATCTAACAGATTTTTAAAAAAAAATGTCATTGGTTCTGCAAGACAATGCGGACAGAAGATTACAGGGCAAAACACGATGCATTTTGACCTCATAGATCTTTTTCAGGTAAAACAAACAACATTCATGACAATGAAAAAGAAGAACGAGCAATCGTATTTCTCTCACATTCAGCGCAGAATGTTGAATGAAATTGAAAACGAGGCCCTTTGGCATTCTGCGCCGAATATGTGAAGAGTGTGTGAAAGTGTGTGTTTGCATGCGTGCGTGCTCGCATGTGTGTATGTGTGTGTGTGTGTGTGTGTGTGTGTGTGTGCGTATATGTGCGTGTGCGTGCGTACGTGTGTGTGTCATTGACTCATATTATTAGACCACCGTTTTAAGTTTTGAATACAAAGATTCAGTAATATGTATTCCGGGGATCGCCTTTTCAATGTTTTTGCGCTTCGTTTGGTCATCTTCTGGACCAAAAACCACATTGTTGAAACATTGGAACGAAACTCCACGGAGATGGCGTTAGACGACTATCCTGACTTTCAAATAGCGGGTCCTCTGACATTCGCTCAGACGAGTCTGACTCTTGTTTGTTATGCCTGGGACTGTGCTGAGTCCTTTACTTTGAAAAAGTCTGTAGGATCGGAAGGCACCAAGCACTCTGCCCTGTTTGTGCTCTTGGCCTGTTCTCTGTGAGGTTTAATCCCAATATTTTAACCCTTCTTTTCGCATTCTATTCATTCCACGCAAAACTAAATATTTTCGTTCACATATGTCTTATTTCTTTTTTCATTTTGTCTCTACGGGAAAGAGAGGGGGGGGGGGGGGACGGAGGGGAAGAAGGATTTTGATAAAGAAAAAACAAACAAACAAGCAATTGGAAATGGGTGCCTATCTAATACAAACTCCCATTCGATTCATACTCTCAAATCAACAAAATTCATGAACATTCACACACTAATTTATTAGGATCAGGATCAGGATCAGGGGCGTTGTATGAAAAACAACTTAGCCTATTTAGGCTTTTTACGCCCCTTCTGCATGTATATATCTTTTTTTTTCGTGCCCGTTGGTCCAGTCGTAGGCTAGCTCAATCCTGTTATCCATCATATTCATATTTTATTTTAGTTAATAATTCATGCTATCATCTATGAGGTTCTTAAAAACATTAATAGTAGGTGCACGTTTGATGTTAACTGTTTGTTCATTCCAAAAAATGGTTACTCTGTCAGTAAAAGTAAATTTTCTCAAATTAGTTCTGGAATATTGTTTAAATATCTTATCTTCACTGTTCCTTGTAATATTTTTCTGCGGAGTACAAAAAAGCATGCTTTATCAACATCATCAATTCCATTAAATATCTTATATGCTTGAATCAAGTCTCCTCTTATTTTTCTTGCCTTAAGTGTTTGAAGTTGTAGATATTTTGATCTTTCCTGATATGAGTAATCTTTTATAGTATGAATCATCTTTGTTGCTCTTGTTTGTACCTGTTCTAGAGCTTGTGATTGTCTCTTTAGCATTGGATACCATACAGTCATCATCAATACAGTGAATGAATACAGTTATTCATTTATCCACCAACAGTTTCATTTTTATATTCACGACGCATCAGATATTTTCTCTCACCCTACTAAACTACACTCAGTCGCTCCATACATTCACACAAACCTGACAAAGTTATTCTGATGGTCCAAACTCGGACTCCGGAACAAAGTCAGTATCACCAGTTTTTTAAACTTTTAAATCAATCGTCTCTTCCTTTTCCTTGTATTCAGGTCCTCGCCCTAAATATGTTGCTTCAGGAACAACCCACAGTCCCATTCTTGACACTTCAACGTAGCATCCCGTGAAAAAACAACAACAAACAAACAAACAAACATTCGATCCTACCTCTACACGACACACACAGACGCAGTAGGCTGGACAGATCCAACTCTGCTCTCCGGCCCTCAAATCCGGTCCGCAGCACGTCGATAGATCCAGCCAATGCACAGCCCCAAGGATGTAGCCACAGGCGAACAATTGACAGGCTAAGTACAACAGCCCCACGGACACGTCAGCCCGCTTTAGGCCACTGTAAAGATCCATCGAAACAAGGACACACAGAACACCGTCCCTCAGACGAACAATTTACAGGTTACAAATACAATAGCCTCACGATCACGTCAGCCATTTCTCCAAACGGCTCCACAGACGTGGGAGGCAAACCGGACAAACACTCCACTAGGATCACCACCTCTTCAGGCAGCTGTAGAAATCCACCGGAACACGGATACACAGAACACCGTCCCTCAGATGCCTAACATCTAGAACTTAGGGACCCCAGCTCAGAGAGCCAGCTCATAGAAACAGCAGATCAACAAGCCTAGCTTGTAACTCTCACCATAACGCCGTTACTATCCTGTAGTTAAGTGACGTCTTATCTTAACGATTACGTCACTACCAAGCTGCGTAATTCTAGTGTTACGCTCAACATACCATGTGATAATCCTGAACACGAGGCAACCACAAAATAAACACGGGACAAATATTTAGACAAATAACTCGATATCTTTGGGTTACCAATAATTAATAACCACATTTATTCTGCCGTGACATCGTCTTTATGTCTTTTTTTCCGAAGGCTTTTTATCCTATGACTGACTTATAAAAGTGAACCATTTCTGTGATTTTTTTTTAATTTCTATTTTAGTATCGATATTTACTTCTTTTGAAAATTATTGTTTCTGCTTTAATGTATATTTAGTTCCAGAAAGGGACAGTTTAGAGGTTGCTTTAATGGTCTTTTTCAGC